>BQNB010121168.1:0-17614 GCA_026074375.1 Tanacetum coccineum
GCCATGAGAGCAACTTTGGCAGTGTTGAGTTCACCACAATCAGAATCATATGCATCCAAATCATTAGCTTGATAAGCAGCATTATAAGTAATGATAGTCTGTGTGGCTTGACCTTCTGGAATTCTTGGATCTGCCAAAAATACTAGTTCCTCCTCATGTAGAATTTGACCACTCGCTTAACAAAACTTTATCCTTAAACCATGAATCATCCCATTTCCTCTTTGGTTTAGTGCACTGTTTGGACATGTGTCCTCCCCCTTTACAATTGTAACAAATAACAGTCCTTTGTTTCCCATAATTGCTTCCACTTGCTCCTGGAGTATAAGTCCTTGAAGTACCCGCAGCTAAAGAAGTTTGTCTCCCCTGAATTGGTTGTAAGGTTACTCTTCCATTATTAATGGTAGCTTGTTGCCTATGGTTTGATGAATTCCTCAGCTGGTTATTGGTAGTGGGATAGCGGGAAGTGACAACAACAGTCAAGAAAAACATCATGTGATTGATGGCATCAATGGGATCATCACCTTTTTTGAACACTAGAACGATTAGACCTGAGTCTAGTTGGGGAAATTCAGATTGTTGTTGTTGTTGGTAAACAGTGGGAGCATATTCTAAATGTAGGATTGTTGATGATGGAGAATAAACATTGTGGTGAACTGATGATTGATAATCATTGGATGGATGAGAAATTAAAAGAGGTGTTGATGATTGATGAGTTAAGTATAGTTGAGACTGATAAGGTGATCCATACTGTGGAGACTGATATGGTGAAACTTGTTAATGAAATTGAGTGTTTTGGTAAGAGTGTTGATGAGTTTAATAAGGAAACTAGGTCATCTGATGGGTTGCAACCAAAGCAAGCGGATTTGAGTTGCGTTCATGCTTTAAAAGAACCTCATTTGCATGAAATTTATGCTGTCACAAATAAGCGTGAAGCTGATCAATGTTAGTTGTGTGCAAATCCCGAACCAGCGAACATCAGTCACAAATTTGCTCCACTCAGGAGGAAGAGTATTCAAAAACTTTGTGGAATCACTTGAAATTGTTCTAGTTTCATGTTGTAGATGTTCATGTCATTGAGTAGTAGTGAAAATCTCAAGTAGAATTCACGTAGTGTTCCCCTTCTTATAAGCAAACTTATCAAATTCATCATAAAGCTTACACTCCCTTTCCTGTTTCGTCAATGAAGTTCTTTGCATGAGAAGTTAAATTCTTTCCCAAAGTTCCTTGGTGACTTTATGATTGCTAACTAATGCATAGACCTTAGGTGGTAATCCTTGGAGAATGATATTAGTTGCCTTGATATCACAATCAGCTTGAATTGCTTCCGTAGCAGATAACTCATAATATTTCTTTGGTCTTGTCACACCATTTTCCTCAATTAAAGGCCAAATAAGTGGACCATTTTTAACGGATTCAAGGATCATTCGTTCATGTTGTCTATTCAACATGTATAGCTCCATTCTACTTTTCCAAGAATCATACATATTTTTTTCCAATGTGGGTGGACGATTGTCAGCACCCAACAGAATTGCTTTGTCGGCAAGAGTCGTCATTGAGAAATTTGTATGTTAAAAGATTATTGTCGGATCGAACGGTGGTAGAAAGAAATTGTGTTTGATTAAGGTGTCTGTTAAGTATTTGAGTTCTTGAAACTACACGGGATTTTACAATTCTTGACAAAACCTGGAAAACAAGTTAATGTATCACGGGATTTTACAAGTCAAAGAAATAAACCGTATAATTTTGAAATTTGAGTGGTTTGGTTTTGATTAATCTTGACTAGTTCGGTTCACAATGAAAACTAGCTAGTTCGGTTCACACTGAAAAACAACTTGTTCGGTTCCAACTAAGTAAACTAGATCGGTCTTCACTCTGGAAAACTAGCTCGGTTCTAACTTAAACTAGATCGGTCTTCACTGTGGAAAACTAGTTCGGTTTCAACTGAGTAAACTAGATCGGTCTTCACTGTGGAAAACTAGTTCGGTTCCAACTGAGTAAACTAGATCGGTCTTCACTGTGGAAAACTAGTTCGGTTCCAACTGAGTAAACTAGATCGGTCTTCACTGTTGAAAACTAGTTCGGTTCCAACTGAGTAAACTAGATTGGTTCACAAAGACAAACAACTAGATCGGTTAGCACTTGAAACTTTTAGATCGGTTCACACTGAAACTTTTAGATCGGTTTGAACTAAAAAATTACTAGATCGGTTCCAACTGAAATCTACTAGATCGGTTTACATTAAAACTTTTAGATTGGTTTGAAGTAAAAAAATTACTAGATCGGCTTCAACTGAAAAGTTACTAGATCGGTTCAAACTCGAAACCCACTTTTTCAAAACTAAAAAAGACACGTTTTTGACGATTGTTTTCTGAAAATTTTTGTACCAAAAGTGTTACTAAGCCTATAGGGCAAGAAAAATGACAACTTTAAGGTTTTTAAGCTGAAAAATTTAAAATCAAGATTTTGACCTTTATAAAGCTAATGAACACAAAAGACACAAAACTAAGAGATTTTTCTATGAATCTAAGCATGCACACCTATATCCAAAGATACTAGATCAAAGCTACCTATGTAGATGATCTTTTAGTGTGTAATTTAAGCTTAGAAAACAAGAAAAAATAAAAATGATGCGTTTTTAAAGAAAAATCACACGAACAAAAAACAAATAAACACAAAATCTAAGCACACCACTCCATGGCTCTTGATACCAATTGAAGAATAATCATATAACATACATGGAAAGATGAGAAAAGTTGTTTTAGTGAGAGAAAGAGGGTTGGATGAACACTTAGAGAGAGAAAATAAACTTGTAATATTATGTGTGAAAATGAACAACCAACCACCTCTCCAAGGCATGAAGAGGTGTATAAATTCTTATACATGGCATGTGGGCTTGGGCTAGCATGGGTTTATCCATGGGCATTAGCAAACTAACTATGTAAGTTTCTAAAAATTACTTAATGAGCTAACGACTGTTATCTATGGAAGCGACCGACACTTTCGTGTTCCTACCATGCAATCAACTCTTTCCTCCTTGTGTAAAAGTCTTTCAGTTATGATGCATAAGTGTAGGGGGAGTATTTCTCAAAAAGTGAAACTTTCAAAGTGTTAAAAGTTTTGATTTATATCAAACACTTTGATTGATTTTTAAAAGGTTTTATGGTTCTGATCTTAATACCTAATAGCCAACTACCTCACGATGATCAAAGAAGAAATAAGGTGGTAAGGTTAGGTATTATCCCATGATCCAACCAGAACCGGAGGGATCTACCCAGGGACATTCCATAGATAGAATAGAAGTCCTTAGGTATGATAGAGTTGAATGAAAATGGGAATAATGTCAACTAAGGCATGAGCTATCATCGGAACAATCACAACATGATGATAGTAATGACGTCTTGGTAGACATTGAAG
Organism: Tanacetum coccineum; assembly: GCA_026074375.1. Classification (NCBI taxonomy): domain Eukaryota; kingdom Viridiplantae; phylum Streptophyta; class Magnoliopsida; order Asterales; family Asteraceae; genus Tanacetum; species Tanacetum coccineum. The sequence goes on from BQNB010121168.1 coordinate 3,415, forward strand.
GGGTTGAAGAATTAAAAAGAAAAGTTATGTAAAGGGTGAAAAGAAAGAAGCCCTCCACATAAACTTAGGCAGAAGCCAGGTCAATACATAATCTATCGAATATCACAAAGATGATATTTGGTATTGAAGTAAGGCGTCATGGACCCAGTGATGCAATGCACAACCATTCCTAGCCACTCAAGATTCTCTCAAAAGAATTATTGTTTCATTGTCACGGAGATTAAATTCATAATATATTGACATCTCACTCCGAGATTGTTGATATTGAAAATGTGGCAATCTGCTCCAGTCTCCGAGCACTAAAACCAAAATGCACTATTTGATTCTAGAGCTAAATGAGATCATATCATCAAATCTCACATAGGAAACAAAAGTACATTTGTATTAAACTTCAATGATACAAAAGGTACAAGAGTCGCTTATATGTCTATGTGACATTTCATGTCTTAGTGACATTGCCGAAACATTCAAGAGTGATACTTAAATAAAGTATTCACACTGAATGAATAGAAATCCTACCAGTGTTAACATCAAGCCAATGCTAAACGTAGGTCACTAATTTGAAAATGATTGTTTAATGATTCAAATAAGTGTTAACCTAGCAATCTAAGTGAATTTAGTAGTTATTATGTTCTTTTATCATGAATTTGTTTTGAAACACAAACAATCATTTTTTGAGGTGCCTTGATTAATGCAAGTGATTTGTTTGAATTACCAGGATTCCTTATGATGTCCACTAATATGATGGGGAGATTGTTGATACTCTACACATGATTTCACTACTGAATATTCAGGCATAACTGAATTATGATTATTTCGATGGTCATAAAATATAATCAGGGGGAAAAGAAGTGTCCTAGCTTAATATTTCGATAGAGTGAAACAATTAGGGGGAAGAAATGTGTACATCCAGGACTTAATTAACTTTGATGTAAACAACATCCCAGGACTTAATTGACTTGGAGGTTATAGTTTCTATCTTCTAGGAGTTTTTTGTTTGGGTGGAAGCATTTGAACTGCTTGTAGTCATGCGGTATGAACTGGGGGAAGTCAACTCAGGAGATACATTTATGTACAACAACATCAACAACATCTCTACCTTTCAGAAGCAAGAACACCGTCATATTCATTCCTTCATATCTCATACTCAAAGGTCAAAGATACACTTCCGCAACTCTGATAAATCAAAGAACTTCCTCAAATCATCAAGTTGTTGATCAAGACAAAAGTTCTACATGAGGAAGATTGTAAGCTGTCAAGAAAGTATGAGTATGTTGGTCAGAAGCTTCAAAAGACAAATCAAGATGGATTCACGGTAAAGAATGATGATATGAAAAGATCTCAAAGGCAAAGACAAAAAGGAAAATGGAAAGATCAAGATCAAGATCACTAGAGCATGATTGGAACAAGACCACTATTACACATCAAGACTCAAGACAAACGAGCATTAAAGATCAAAGATCAAGGTCACAAGAGAGATCTCAATGATCATCCTTTAGGGGGAGATTGTTAGGAATAGAAAGTGATGATCATTAATGCAATCAAAGAGAGATCTCAATGATCGTCCCTTGGGGGAAGATTGTTAGGAATGATAAAAGTGACGATCTTATTGAGATAAAAAAAAGTCTTGTAATAAATAGATAAAAAATAATGTGTAATAGGTTAGGTGAAAGGCTCGTGACTGAAATAAAGTCACGAGACCTAACAAACAGCTTAAAGCTAAAAGATAAGAGCTAGTAGCTCATCCTTGTATTAAAAACAGGTTAAGCACGTAATATGCAATTTGTAAATTGCTTTACAAAAACAGTTGCTATGTGAATCAGTAATTTAATCACATGTTGGCGCGCAGTAAAGAAAATAAAGACCTCGGTTGACTGAGTTTATTTTAGTGTGTAACCTGTGGCGGGTGAGATGAGGTGTTAAGGTTACAGCTGATACGGAAGTAGTACCGTGAGGAAACCGTGTAAAGTTACCATTTTGTAATGTACTTCCATTTACATCTCGTCTTTTAGAAGTAGCAGGTGGATCAAAGTTTTTACTGTCACTTTCTAATTTAGCATCAATACGTGTTTATTTGAGGTCTACTAATATCAGCTCATTGCTTTCTTTTGTCTTTCATATTTTAGTCTGTTAGCCTCAAAATATTGAGCCGAACAAGGAAGCTCGGCTACTAATTATGGAAGCACGGTCTTTATTTAATTATATGTTGTAATAGGCTAGAAAGGGTAAACGGGCTCGTTAATTAATCTGATCTTGTACTAGTTTCGGGTTAAAAACCCAATGTAATCCCGAGCCCGACCCAAGTTATAAGCCCACACGTCCCAATATGTGGAGTGGGTATATAAACCCTTTTCTACCAAGGAAAAGGGTGTTGGTCTCATTTGTAATTTTTACAAATTTAATCAACCATCTTTTTCTTTCTTACTTTCTCTCTCTAAACTTCTTTATATTTTTCTTATCTTCTTCTTATCTTATTTTCTTGGTTACAATGGTGAAGTGAAAGTGTATCTTGGTTCCTACATTTGGTATCACTCGCCACAGGTGGGTTTAGTGCCTAAGTTGTGGTTGTTTGGTTTAGCTTATTTCGGCTTAATATAGGGCTTATTTTTAAATACGGCTTATTATTTGTCTATGGTTTAAATCACTTTCATTTGAGACCTTTTTCTATTTCTGAAAAATGTGGCCCATAGTGTGGATTTACAAATTATTAGCCCAATATATAGCCTACATAAGCCACGGTTTGTTTTCCCTTATTTGTGTAGTAAAATAGCTATTTAGGTTTCTGTTCATGGCTTAATATCTACCAAACGAGCTTATTTTAGTTCGCTTATTATAGAGCCAAAAGCTTTTCATTTTCGTGGCTTATTTTAGGTTCAAAAGCTTATTTCGTTGTATCACAGCTTATTTGGAGTGCTTATTTTCAAGCTTATTACGAAGCTTTTTCTGGGTTTCTTTGTTTTGTTTGTACACGGTTTGAAAAACAACAAGGAGACCAAGATCCATTTTTAGCTTCTTTGTTTGTTGTTATTCGTTTCTGTTAAAGACAAGAAGCAAGGACATAGTACGGTTTTGGTTCTTTGTGAAGGCGAGTTAGTAGAAAGCTTAAGGAGGCGAGTTATCAAGTTTCATTTAGAAGGCGAGTTATCAAGTTTCATTTAGAAGGCGAGTTAACATTTTTTAAGGAAGCGAGTAAACAATAAAGAGGAGGCGAGTTAACAACGTGTAAACAAGGCGAGTTAACAACTTGAGTAAAGAAAGCGATTAAACAAGCATACAAGAAGAAACTATACTCGATTTCGAGTCGTTTCGGGTTTTCGGTTTCGAGTGTCGGTTAATTTTGGGTCTTCTAATTACCATCATTTCGATCGTGATCTTGTTTCGATCATCGTGGTATATTCATTTCTTTTTATGTTAATTTCCTTATAATTAACGTCTTAGAGGGAGGGGGTTCTTTATGTATTATAAGGAGGTAATAAGGGGTTGTATCTTATTTACATTGACAAGAAATCAAAACTAATCAAACTACTATATATACAAAAATCTCAAATACTAAGCAACGTTTTTATAAATAAATAAATAATCAAACAAACGCTCTTATAATTAGGTTTTAAGAGGTTATTAGTCAAGCTATAATAACTAAATCAAAGGATTATTTTTGCCGACGATAAACGTACCATTCCGTGAGATATCAAATCCATTCGTTCCATTTTACAAAATTTAAAACGAAAAAGATGATAAAAATTGTGGGAAATTTGTTATTAATAAACTAAATTTGAAAAGTAACACATGCAGTCCCTAGACTTAAGGATCATTCCAAAGTTAGTCCTTTCCTTGTTTATTAACCCTTCTTGTTGATTCTAAATTACACCGTTAGTCCTTAATAGTTCTAATTCAGCCCGTTAATCCTCCAACGTGAATCGGTATTGCAACGTTAGTCCTTATTTGAGTTTTAATCAACCGTTACTCATTTTAAGTTGAAAGTTTGTGCACCATTCGTCGTTTTAAGCTCATCAATCGTTAACAAAAGCTCAAGTACTTCGACTACAACAACGATTTCAACAACAATTAATCATTGTTTCACGGTTTCTTCTTGATTTTGTAAAATCCCGCAAAAGATTCCATTTCTTTTCTCGGTTTAAATCATAGATTTGTAAAATCTCATGAACGTTAATTGATTTCAATCCACAACAACAATCACTTTACCTACTTAAGATCCTACAAATTATTTTCACTTCATAATTCAACAATCATTCATCATGACTACTCCAATCACAACATCCACAACCGACAGTCAAATGCATAACAACATCATGGCAGCTAGATCAAGATATCGTCCACCAATGCTTGCAACGGGAAGATATGCTCAATGGCAATCACGTTTCTTAAGATACATTGATATAGACCAAATGGTGATGCCTTGAGGAAATGCATTTTGGAAGGTCCATACCAACCAACTATTGTCACAATCCCATCTGTACCTGTAATAGTTGATTCTCCAGCAGTTCCAGAACGAACATCAGTTGAAACAATCTTGACTATGTCTCCTAAAAACAAAGCTCATTATGAATCAGAAAAGGAAGAAATCCATTTGCTACTGACTGGAATTGGGGATGAAATATACTTAACTGTTGATGCTTGCAAGACAGCTCATGAAATGTGGATAGCTATTGAAAGGATACAACAAGGTGAATCTCTTAACATTCAAGATGTCAAGACAAATTATTGTGGGAGTTTTGGAAAATCACTTCACATGATGTGAGTCCATGAGTTATACTATTCTAAGATTTAACAAGATGATGAATGAAATGATAAGAAAAAAACTTGACATTGCTACGATGCAAGTCCAACGATTAGTTTCTTCAACAAAAAACAACTTCAACATAATGGTCCAAGGGATAGTGACAGATTGTCAAGCAACAACACGAACCTTGGATACAGTCTCGTTCTCATATCACCAGCGCTTTGACGTTACGATACAAATATCAAAAGGAAGTTAATGAAATTCGTGCAGAAGAATACCAATAGAATCTCAGCCATTAGCCACTATGTTGTTTGCTAAAGCTGCTTCACCACATCCAGATCCTTATTATCAAGCACCAAAGTCTCACAAATCAGATGCAACACAACTAAAAGCATCACTTCTAACCAGATCTCATGCAACTACCAAACACAAAGTCAAATAGATATCCAAACCAATCACACCTCCATCTGAGTCAGCTTTTGAAAAAGACAGTGATCCAGAACAAGCTTAGAGAGATAAGGATATGCAAAAAAACTTGGCACTCTTTGTAAAGTACTTCAAAAAGATATACAAACCTACCAATAACAACCTTAAAACTTCTTCAAACTCTAGAACAAGAATGTGGATACTTCTCCAAGGTACAATAATTACAATCAGACTGGGCAGTTTGGGAATTAGAGGAAAGTAACAGATGCTAAGGCTAGGGAGATTGTAGGCAGTCAGGTAGACAACAGACTAGGATACGGTATTTCAATTGCAAGGAATTTGGTTATTTTGTTAAGGAATGCAGGAAACCTAAACAGATGAAAGACTCCACGTATCACAAGGAAATGATGTTACTATGCAAACAAGCCGAGAATGGTGTTCCATTACAAGCAGAGCAAGCTGATTGGCTAGAGGACACGGATGAAGAGATTGATGAACAAGAATTGAAAGCACATTACAACTTTATGGAAAAGATCTAAGAGGTTCCTACTGCAGTGTCACACCCCACCAAGGCGGAAATGCGAGGTGTAACGAGAATGGATATCATCGCAACACAATGGTGTCACCATAGAGAAAACTACATGAACTAAACGGAACATAAGGGATACAAAGTGTCATGAAAATACCCAAACAAACATAAAAGATATCCAACATCTTGTATTGAAGTAAAAGGGGTTCACATCAATACCAAGACATGCAATACAACTAAAAACAAGTCTAAGTAGTTCAAACAAACAAACGTTTAATATTCACTCAAACGAAAAATAAACTAGGAGATTAAACTCCGCATGCAGCCTATGGTCTCTATAGCCACTTCTCTCATTCCTATGATCTTCATGATGCTCACCTGAAAATGATTCTTAAAATGTCAACACAAATATTGGTGAGAGTCATAGGTTTAAGACACATAATTCAAACCTTCAATCAATTACAGTGATTCATAAAGACAAGGTAGGACAATTATGAAACTTATGCTAACATGCACTCCAAATCATCATATCAACAAACCAAATACAAGGTAGGCGTACCCATCCAATCTATTCCAATACTGGGTAAGCGTACCCCTCCGATTAATTCCAAAACTGAGTAGGCGTACTCATCTGATCCATTCAACAACACTTGACATGCCAAAAATAGAACATGCAAGTAAATCACAATCAACATATAACATCAAGTCATGTAACAGTCACACAATGTCCATACTCAAATTAAAACACATAATCACATCAATTTAAAATATTTCAAAACCACTTGCATGATTTCCATCCCAACTTAAAAGCAATGTAAAAAGAGGGACTATGACACTCACATGATGCTTAAGCAGCTTCTAAATATCATACACAAAGCTACACAATAAATATAAACGTGTTACACGCGACTAAGCCAAATGTTTAAGTCTATGTAACAATCATATGATGGATGTCTAAGGGTTTTACATACCTCTATGGGTCACCCCGACACCATGCCCAACTTTAACACTTTCATTTACTCATAAGTCTACTTAACTACATTTTACCCGAAAACGCAGAATTTTAGTGACACTTTTTAATTTTCCAAACCATACCTACTGACCCTTATAAATTCCCAATAAAATCATCCATAAACTTTCATGAGTTTACTATCTACATTTTTTTCCACTAATTTATTCACATACTTAAATGCCCTAAATAAATTCTAACTTTTTAATTACTCAAATTCGGATATGAACGCACACTAAACTGTTTGACCTTACTAACCATACTTAGACAACTAATCAGAAGCTAAAACTTTGAGAAATGTTAATAGACATATAGAACTTAACTTATGTGTGTTGGCTAACCTTAATTCGAATTTTAAATATGGGTTTTACCTCTCTAATTATGATCTAAATCTGACCCGTATTTACTGTTTTGACAACTTTTCTTGAAACGACCATTTGACTAACTTCCCATACATAAAATCGCTCAAGGCCAGACTTTTTGAAAAGTAGACTCTCTGAACTACAGTTTAGGCACTAGACACACCTCAAAACATGTTACCATCATGGACATATCATCAATTTAACACAGCCCTAAAATATGTTAAACCCTAATTCACAAATTAACGCGATCTAACGCTAACTGTTTACACCAATATGATCGTAATCAAACCCTAAACGTACTAGCATGATTATAACATCATTAATTAAAGAAGTTTTTAAACCCTAATGATCCATCATATTATTTGTTACATGATTTGAAAAAGATAACAAGATTAGATCATTACCTAGCTTACCTTCTTGCTCCTAACACCATAATTCTTATAAAATTCTTGGATCAAAATTTTTATCTTCCTTGTTCTTAAGGGGAGGGATTTCGTATGGCACAAAGGATAAGGGGAGAGAAACAATTGGGCTAGGGTTTTATACTAAACCTAATAAATAGAATCCTAATCTAATTAAAACTTGTTAATAAGTAAAATACATTATTTTTTTTCTTTTTCTCTTAAAAACAGACCGGCCCCCTTAGTATATATATTTTTATTATTATTTTTATTTATTTATTAATTATACTTATATTTACATTACCTTAATTTCCTACAAAAACCTTAGTAAAATTAGTAAACTTTTTTATGAAAAACCAAATACTAACTTTCTATTTATAACTTTCTATTTATAACTTTCCTTTCCAAAACATACTTTCTATATTTAGAAAGTTCATTACTAATTCTCATATTTCATGAGCCTAATTCACTTCCATTATGACATACTTTCCATAATAATTCAACACATAATTATCTACAAATTGACGTAGCAATGCATGCAAACACGCCACTCATTTCCATTGTCACTATACGTGAACAAAATGGAAATAACCCTTAATATCTCAAACCCATTCTAAAATGAGATGAACACGCACCTCAGAATGATAAACATGCACACAGATAAGGTTACATAGATCACAGATATAGCACATATAAACCCTTAGCCAACACTAAAAGGTATGACTAAGCTGATCAAATCACGGGTGTCACGGTATTCCCTCCTGAAAGAAATCTCGTCCCGAGATTTAACAACCGGTTCAACAAATCTATCATCAAATAACTAGGGATACTTAGACTTCATTAGGTATTCGCGCTCCCAAGTAAACTCGGGACCATGCTTTGAATTTCAACGAACTTTCACAAGTGATATCCTACTACGTTTCAAACTCCTAATCTCACAGTCCATAATCTCTATAGGTTCCTTATCAAAACGAAGAGTCTTGTCGACCTTGATTTCATTTAATGGCACATGCAGATTAGCATCCACCAAACACTTCTTCAAATTTGACACGTGAAATGTGTCATGCACACCACTCAACTCCTCGGGCAATCTTAACCGATAAGCTACAGGGCCGATCCTTTCAAGGATCTCGAATGGTCCTACATACCTCGGTGCTAACTTACCTTTCTTTCCAAAATAAATCACGCCTTTCTAAGGTGACACCTTTAATAACATACAATCTCCAACCTCTAACTCCAACGGCTTACGTCTATTATTAGAATAGCTCTTTTAACGATCCCTCGCCGCTTTAAGCTTTTCCTTTATCAACACTACCTTATCAGTTGTTTCTTGTACCAGTTCAGGTCCAATCAAACTACTTTCACCAATTTATACCCATAGAACGGGCGACCTACATTTTCTTCTATACAATGCTTCGAACGGAGCACACCGAATGCTCAAATGGTAACTATTGTTGTATGAAAATTCAACTAGCGGTGATCCCAATTGCCACCAAAGTCGATAACACACGCCCTTAATATATCCTCCAAAGTCTAAATCATACGTTCACTTTGTCCATTCATTTGAGGATGATAAGTTGTACTCATATCTAATCGTGTCCCTAAAGCTTTTTGCACTGTTTGCCAGCAACGTGATGTAAACCGTCCATTTCGATCCAAAATAATCGACACGGGAACTCCGTGTCGTGCGACTATCTCATCGATGTACAACTTTGCCAATCTCTCAGTACTATAATCCTCTCATATAGCCAGAAAATGAGCCGACTTGGTCAACCTGTCGACTATTACCCAAATCGTATCATGCCCATTCTTCATCTTAGGTAACTTGGTGATAAAATCCATAGTGATCTTATCCCACTTCCATTCGGGTATCTCGGGTTGTTACAATAAACCCGAAGGCCTTTGATGCTCAGCCTTCACCTTTGAACAAGTTAAACATCTGCTAACATAAATAGCAATATCCCTCTTCATTCCCGGCCACTAGTACATATCTCGAAGATCATGGTACATCTTATCCGCTCCAGGATGTACAGAGTACCTAGTCTTATGAGCTTTGTCCATAATTATCGTTCTCACACCTCCTACTAACAGAACCCATATACGGTCCATAAAGTATAAACTCTCATCTGCTTTCCTTTCCATCTGTTGATCTAAACCATGTAGCCTTTCTGCAAGTACGTTCTCTTGCTTGAATGCCTCACTTTAGGCTGCCAGTATCATTCCTCTTACTCCAGACTGAATAGTCATAGCCATTGCTCGTACACGTCTAGGTTTCACTCGTTCCTTCCTACTTAATGCATCAGCCACCACATTCGCTTTACCTGGATGGTAGCGAATCTCACACTCATAGTCACTAAATAAATCAATCCATCTCTTTTGACGCATATTCAACTCCTTCTGATCAAATATGTGTTGAAGGCTCTTGTGATCCGTGTAGATGACACTCTTTGTACCATACAAATAATGCCTCCAAGTTTTAAGGGCAAATACAACTACTCCCAATTTTAGGTCATGCGTTGTATAATTCTTCTCATGGATCTTTAGCTGTCTTGATGCATAGGCAATTACTTTGCCCCTTTGCATGAGTACACAACCTAATCCCTGATTTGATGCATCACAGTAGACTACGAAATCTTCAACCCCATCGGGTAGTGACAATATCGGTGCATCATACAAATTACTCTTCAAATTCTGGAAAGCCTTTTCCTGTTCCACGCCCCACTCATACTTTTTGTTTTTCTGAGTCAACAAAGTAAGAGGTTTAGCAATCTTAGAGAAGTTTGTGATAAAACATCGGTAGTAACCTGCTAACCTAAAAAATGATCGAATTTCAGACGGTGTTGTAGGAGCTTTCTAATTCTTTACTGCCTTAATCTTACTTGGATCCACGTGAATACCATTCTGGTTGACCAAGTGACCAAGGAAATACACATCTTGCAACCAGAACTCACACTTAGAGAATTTAGCATACAACTTCTCCTTCTTCAGCAATTCCAACACCAACCTCAAATGAACCTCATGTTCCTCCTTAGACTTTGAGTAGATGAAAATGTCATCAATGAAAACAATGACAAACTTATCTAGGTACGGTTTACAAACCCGGTTTATCAAATCCATAAAGACTGCTGATGCATTGGTTAATCCAAAAGGCATAATCGTAAACTCAAAATGTCCGTATCTCATTCGAAACGCGGTCTTTAGAATATCATCCTCATGTACTCAGAGTTGGTGATAACCCGGCCGAAGATCTATCTTGGAGAAATGACGTGCTCCTTGCAGCTGATCAAATAAGTCATCAATTCTCGGGAGAGGATAGCGGTTCTTAACGGTCAACTTGTTCAACTCCCTATAATCAATGCACATGCAAAAAGAGCCATCCTTCTTCTTAACAAATAACACAGGTGCTCCCCATGGAGAATGACTTGGTCGTATGAACCCCTTGTCTTGCAACTCTTAAAGCTGCCCAGACAATTCTTGCATTTCCGAGGGCGCTAGATGATATGGAGACTTCGCAACCGGCGTCGCTCCAGGAACTAAATCTATGTGAAACTCAACTTGTCGTTGTGGTGGTAATCCCAACAAGTCTTCCAGGAACACAGCAACAAAATCTCGTATGACGAGAATATCGCTCAACTTAGGTTCATCTACCTTCGCGTTCATTAGGGCTTTGGCGACCCCCAGAGTACGTTCCCCTTGAACCCGAAGTATCCCACCACCTTCCAACGGTATCTCAACCACCTTCTCGTGGCACACTATCACAACCTTATTCTTGGACAACCAGTCTATCTCCACAATCACATCGAAGCTTCCATGACCCAATGGTATCAAATCTATGATGAACAAGGAATTTCTTAATTCTAGTTTGCAGTCACGGATAATCCTATTAACTTCTACTTTCTTACCATCTGCTACTTCTATCACATAACCAAGGTTTACAATACTAGGTTTCACATTTAGTAAAGGCCCAAAATTAGTAGAAATGAAACTAAAATCAGCTCCAGAATCGAAAATCACGGTAGCAAAATGATCGTTCAAAGAAAAAGTACCCGTCACAACGTTAGGATCCTGAAGAGCATCGGCTGCATTGATATTGAAATCCCTTCCTCTAGCCGGATTCCCATTGTTTCGGGCGTTACGGTTGCTCTCCAAAGCCAATCCTAACAGCATTCACAGGAGCCACTTGCTTAAATGGTTCCCGACAATCTTTAACAAAATGACCTGGTTTCTAAATATTGTAACACAATCTGCAAGGTCCATTTTCTGGATGATAGGAATAGCACTTAGCACACTTGGGATAGGGGCCCATAAACTCGTTTCTAGGAGGAGTTGTCGCCACAAAACCTGTCCTCACTTTTGCCTTCTTATTATCTTTCCATGACCCTCCTGGTTTACTTGTCTCTTCCACTCCCTTTCTTTTCTCATTACCCTTCGTTAATGTACCACAGCTGACTGCCTCATCAGTAAGTATCCCAGCCCTAAGAATTGCACTCTGTATTATGGTTGGTTGGGTCGCTCGGAGCATTCCCTGAATCTCAGGAGCCAAACCAGCTATGTACCTCTTGATGCGTGATGACTCAGGAGTAACTAGGTGCGGAACCAGCTTGGCCAATTCATGAAACCGATCAATGTAGGCGGCATGATTGGCTCCCGTCATCTTATGATTCCAGAACTCATTTTTTAACTTCTCCATTTCGTTGCTTGGACAGAACTCTTCTACAAGTAATGCTTTAAAATCAGCCCATGACATACCTATTGCAGCTTCACGACCTCTTGCTTGAACTTGGGTGTTCCACCAAGTCAAAGCCTTGTTCACAAACGAGCTAGCAGCAAACTTCACTCTTTGATTCTCAGCACATCCACTATTGTCAAATACTGACTCCATTTTCTTGATCCATCGAGTAAGTGCTATCGCACCTCCTTTTCCATCATACTCTTTGGGATTGCATGCCATGAATGTCTTGTAAGAACATCCATTGTTCCCACCATTCCCACCATTAGCATTTGCATTGTTCACATTGTTGGTTACTTGGGTGACGATTTGAGGAAGGATGGTTTGCAATTGTTGCGCGATGATAGCAGCAATGTCGGGGTTCTCCTCGTTGCTAGGACCGCTTCTTCGGGATGGAGCCATTTCTATAAAAGATAAAAATTTATATACATTAGACGATATAATAAGGATTTCCAATCCCATAACCTTATCATACTCTATACATTACCATATACATACAAGAATAACCAACATATAACGTGTCAACATTAATCCATGTAATCATACTTGCAAGTCCACTTGTGTTGTGGCGCATGTATAATTATGTTGGCCACCATAATTATAGATGCCCCCTTTCACAAATGTACTCCCTCCTATGATGACACTTCTTAAGGTTAACACACCACATAACACATAATTCAAATCATTCAACTCATCACACACGGAAATAATCCAGCAAATACTTAATTTATAATATTAAAATACTTAAACAAAATCCAATAACCAAAAGTAGACATTCTTAAACATGGCTCCAACCAAAGTCAAACAATTAAATTCTTAAAACTTATAACGAGACGGATAGTCAGGTATTGGGTCAAACTCCACTCTTACAAGTGTCTTCCAACTCATTACACTTGGGTCCACTCCTTGTTATGGACTCGAGATCTGAATCACTGTCGGATACTGCATAACTCAAAAACTCATAGTTTGGCCCTTTTTCAAGAGCTTCCTTCGATCCCTTCTTTTCAGGCTCTTTTTCTTCTTCCTTCGATGGCGTGTATCCAGGAAACTTTCCAGGAAATTTGGAGACAGTGCCATCCTTTGCAATCATTTTTGCTTCCAACTTCATGATCGTTTATCCATCAACTTCCTTCATAGTCAGCTTTTCTTCGACTCGGCACTGGTATAGGTCAATAGGTATTCGAAAAAGGGTAAGTCAGTAGAAGAAGGGATTAAAGGATGATATAGCAACGGACATACAAAACAAGGTGCCCCACCCCCATACCATTTCTAGTGGAATCCCTCAGGATTGGATCACGGGTACGACTCTTCCAAACCCGACTCAAACTAGATAACACCTACACCCCTTCGGGCATAACAAAAGCACTTAGCCGCCTAACTTCCGATTGATCATAAGAACCAGCAGAAGGCTTCAGATCAATAATAACTGACTCTAAATGCCTCCAAGGCATGTAATCGGGAATAGCCCTTCGATCAATTAAGAAAAAACCAGTTTTCCAATCCTTCATACAAGACCTGTTATCACTTATCATCAATACAAACAGGGGACGGTGCACGGCGTTTGGAAAAATAAAATCAATGTCCTTGTTTACAAAGGGTCTGAAAACCCCTAAAAAGAGTAACGATCGGCTGAATTTGAAACGACCGATACAAGATCTCAAACGTAATAACTTTATTAAGCCCCAGAGGACCTAACTGAGAGAAATGAACCCTAAAGTGCTTGATGTCAGATACCAAGAAGATAGAAAAAGACCCCAGGAAAATCAAAGATACAATGATAGACCCCAATAGCATCATCCGGAAGCTCCGACGTAACAAAGTCAGACGGAGGGAGCCGAGGATGAAGATCACAAGGAATATTGTACTTTATTATCAGGCTATCTAGGTCAGATTGGGTGAGTCTAAAGGTAAAAACATCTGTTGGAAACATGAAAAGTGTCGGTCACTTCCAAAGTTGTAACAAGTCTTAGCTCATAGTTAGTATAAGGATTAGATTAGTAATC
>BQNB010121169.1:0-20504 GCA_026074375.1 Tanacetum coccineum
TTTGCTGGGCTAAAGTTGGAGATGTTCAACTTACAGGACCATAAATAATCCATGAAACCATTGAAAATATAGTGCAAATTCGACAGCGCTTGCAAGCTGCAAGAGACCGACAGAGAAGTTATGCCAATATAAGATGAAAGCCTTTATAATTTCAAGTTGGAGATCATGTTATGTTGAAAGTATCACCTCGTAAAGGTGTCATCCGGTTCAGAAAATGAGGAAAGCTTAACCCCCGTTACATTGGACCATTCAAAATCCTTGAACGGATTAGCTCGGTGGCATACAAACTAGAGCTTCCTGAAGAGCTTAGTAATATCCACAGTACTTTCCACATTTCTAATCTAAAGAAATGCAATCTCATGTCATTCCAATGAAAGAGCTTCGACTTGATGACAAACTCAACTTTGTAGAAGAACCAGTGGAGATTATGGATCGAGAAGTCAAGCAACTAAAACAAAGTCGTATTCCTATAATCAAAATAAGATGGAACTCTAAAAGAGGACCAGAATTTACATGGGAACACGAAGATCAAATTCGTGCCAAGTATCCACATCTGTTTTCAAACATCACTCCGGCATCCAACTAAATCTCGGGATGAGATTTCTTTTAAGGGAGGGAGACTATAACAACCCGTAATTTTCATCAATGTAAATATCCATCTATTAAATTAGATGCACTTTATATACCCTCCTTTGTAAGAGAATTTTTCACTTTATCTCATTATGCAACGTACTTGCATATCTATAAGTAAACAAGGCTCAGCATCCTACCTATGCCAACTTATATTATGTTTAATATCATGTAAACATCCTAATATGTCAAGTCTATGTCCTAATATCATTTCTCCTAAGCACATTATCTATTTAACGTACTTTTCAAAAGGTTATATCAAAATAAGCTTTAAACATTAAACGTTTGTATCAAAACCCTAATTATATGTAATGTATACATATAAAATGAATGTGCAAGCCTTCAAGCATGTGTACAAGTGTACAATGCACAACATTTGAAATCCAACTTCCCTCCAAAACCATGGTACAAGTCATTTAAGCTCAAAGTACAACACAATAAAGCACAAACTCAAATAAGCTCATTTTCCACCGTTTTCATTCTAGATTTTGTACCACCTCTTTAGTACAAGGTACAATACTCAATGCATAACTTCTAAACCCTAAACCTAACCCCTAAATCATTATAAAACCTTAATCTAAAACCCTAAACCCTAAACAAAATCCTAAAACCCTAATTTCATTTTGTAACCTAAAATATACCCTAAAACTTAATCCTACACCCAGAATCTCTTACTCCGAAACCCTAATATTAATCCAGAAAACCTTAATCCTAAACCTTTAAAACTATCCTCTAAATCTAACCCTAACGCGAATTAAAACCAAAATATAACCCCAAAACCAACCAGACACCTTTTTTCTTTTATTTTTGACCCATTTACACCTAAGATAGCACCCTAACACCTCAAGCACCTCTATGACTAACCTACTACCACCCCAAACAGCCTAGAAACCACCTCCATCACCTCCTTGTAAGCTACTACCACCACTTTCACTCCAAACACCCCCTCCCTTGTCATCGCCCTTAATAACCGAACCTCATACACTCTCTACACCTCTCTTAGCTACTCCCTAGCTCTTCCTAATCATCTTATAGCTTTCCTAAGTCACTACTCTACCACCCTTGGCCACCACACCAAGACAACTTGGCCACCAAGGGTGTTCGACCCATATAAATAGCCGAACCCCCCTCCACACTTTCAAACACACCTCAAAATTCATCATACACATAAATGGAGCTCTAAACCAGACCAAGGAAGATCAAATAAGGAAGAACTCAGTAAATTTGAAGTCAAGAATCAAGAGAAGGAAGCCCTTGAAGTTGTTTTCTAGGCGTTCGAACCCAAAACCCTCTTTTCGACCCATTTAAGCTCAAGTAAGCTCAAAATCTTGTTCAATAAGCTCATAATCAGTTTTAAATCTTTCATAAGGCTTGTAATCATATGTAAACTCTTGTTTAAATCCTTGAACCACAAACCCATGCGTTTTGGTTTTCCTAAACCAAACAAACCCGTTTTGGATTTTCTAGTACATAAGCCCTTTCCAAAAGCTATAAGCTCATAAACTCGACTTATTTTAGATTATTCTAATAATCCATAAGCAGCAAAACTCTTTTGGATTTCAAAAATATCAAAATTATGAATTTTGGACTTGATTTGCAAATGTTTTCATGCATAGGGGTATATATCGTAACTTTTTGGAATTTATAACTAGATGGGTTGAAAATGTCATTTTCCTAAAGTTATAACCACAAGGGGTTGTTTTGCCAAGTTCTAAAGTTAAAGGATTAAATTCTATATACTTTATATGTAAAGGACTAAATTTGTAAAAGCTTATAAATCAAGGGTATATATTGCTATTTTTTCAAACTTAAAAATATAAAATATAATATTTTTATATAAATTATAAAAATATATATTAATATTATATTACTCGATTTTATTAAAACCCGATACATTTATCGCTGTTAATCAACGATCGACGCATTTACGTTATATAATTAACGTAATTTATCATCGACTAGCTTTTGAAGAAACTTAAAATCTTATTGTATCACGTTACTAGGAAATTTCATGTGAGGGGTTCCATTTGGGTATTTGTTTTGACGAGTTTGGTTTGCTGGGTTTACATTTAACAAGACGCCCTGACTTCCTCAAACGATACACAGGACCTCTGATTATAAAGCCGAACATTAAGTACAATATTTTCCATAAATTATTAAATCAAAGTATTCACGTTAAACTTTATATGAAGTTTTTGAAACAAAACCATACACAAAATAAACTTGATATATTAAGCCCCAGGTTGCGTGACGAGGCCGTTACTTATTCACTTGATTATACTTCGCCCATCAATCTAGATTTCCCCGTTAAGGTGAGTTCATACCTCACATTTTCAATCTGTCCAATGTTTTCAGATAAACCCCGCTAGGAGGGATACATGCAAAACCATGGAATAACAATTAGTTTTTTTCCAACTGTATGCTATCACCTCGCTCAATTAATGCCTAAGTTCCTTACTTTTTCATTAAGACCCTTCTATCATGAAACTATAATGTACTATATCGGAGAAAAAGCGCAAAAGCTGTGAACTACTCGATTTGGGACTAGAACTCTACTCCGTTGGTTTACCCTATACATTACTGGTAACCAAACGCACTTCATAGTGAATCGACTATGCGGTGTTAGGCCAAGAGCACCCGTTTGGAGGCTAACATCTTATGATTTTTGATTATCTTCAGTTCTCGGTGTCATTAGCTAGGGCAATAATATTTTTTCTATAATAATTATACACAATGCAATTATTACACTATGGTGTATATACAACGGAACCCACTATTGATACTTGTATTCAACAACTGTTTTACATAAACCTATGAATATCACTACAACCATTCGTGACGACTTACTTTAGCATGTTTATCTCAGGTAACTGAGCATCTTATGGCACAGAGTGGCACGGACTTGAAGATGGCTAAACTGTTATCATTCAAACTTTATGTTTTCATGTAGATTTTGGGACCTCTGTTTGTAAAAACTCTGATGAAAAATAGATGATAAAGTTATCTTTTATAAAAATATATCATTTGAGTCGTTTTTCTATGACTAAGACACTGTTGTCTACTATGATAAATAAATACCCGCATATAAGCTTTACCGCCTGCTAATATTTGGTCAAAATGGGGGTTCTTATAGAGCGGCTGACACCAGTTTGAAATAATTGGACCCCGTCTACTTGATGATTTGTTGACGCGACGTGATGGCTGTTATGCCCATCTCCAGGCTTCTGTGAGCACAAATCTTTTAAGTGATCTTGGATGTTGGTTTGTAATCTCGTTTCGTATTCTTCTCCAAATGATCCAAGTCCAACGTGTAATTCCATCCAAATGTCCTTACAAATGGGAAAATAACCTAAAAAAGGAACAATTAAGTACCTAGTTTTGGCATACACAACTTAGATTTTGGGGGGTTTAAACGTCACCTGAAAAAGTTGTATAAAATGACACCAATCAATCAAATACCACCTACATTTTGGTGATTGTTGTCCTTAGCCAAATAGGCTTTTCTATCTAGACAATAACAGTAATAGGGGTCATTTATAACCTACTATTTAAAAATATGACTACAAACAAAGCAGAAGTGTTTGGGATTTTCCAACTTTTCACTCAGCTGGTATAATGAATTATCCATAATGGGAAACGAAAAATATCACACTCATTACCTGTCATAACAAAGTAATAATACAGTCTTGGTGAAAGAAGCAAACCTCCATCGTCTACGTGCAAGTATTTTTACAACACTATCTAAGAGATACTTTTTAGAAGGGTTGTAGTGTAGTGTAATATTACATATAATAACGAAACGGAATGGAATTACATTGGTTGACTATCGGGTGAATATAAGTGGAATGGTAGCTAATTATTTTTTACAAATAACACGCTGGGTTTGGTTTGCTAGTCAGAGACTCAGACAAAGATGTACAACTTTACATAACACTCGACATCAAACACTTTTTTGAGAGACATAATACATCACATGGGTTTGATAACACGTACCCTTACACTTGAGCTTTTACATGCTCGATATTTTACAATCAACACAATGACCCATTTGAGTATGATACAAAATAACATGGATATCATTTGACTAAACAATGGGGTATTGACTTAACTTTCTTCCTCCATTCTTCCATGAAATAAATTTTCCATGAATACCAGTCGTCCCTAAACAATACTGAGATTCATTTACAGGATAAGGGCTTAGCAACTCGTGTACTCAATATTAACATTTTGGAGTTAAGAACACAATAATGTTAACTAAAGCTGAGTACATATAAGTAGGCTAAGGCTTTTTGGATGAACCATTAGTTTAAAGTGTCCATGCTCCGTCATTAAAGTTCGGATTAACAAGAGAAATTAACGAGAACCGTGAA
Source organism: Tanacetum coccineum (assembly GCA_026074375.1). Classification (NCBI taxonomy): domain Eukaryota; kingdom Viridiplantae; phylum Streptophyta; class Magnoliopsida; order Asterales; family Asteraceae; genus Tanacetum; species Tanacetum coccineum. The sequence continues at coordinate 5,001 of BQNB010121169.1, forward strand.
AAAGGATAGGAACTCAGGTTACGAGGGTATCCTGCACTAAATGTGAGTGTATGGCAAGGGTGTGGATAGTGGTTATATGATCAAAGTTGACCACATAACAATTACAGTTTACAGAAACATGGGTTAATTTCTAAAGCCTCTATCAGCAAATCCTAATCCTACTATACATCTCGGGATGTATCACAAAAACAAGTTTCGTAAGAATATTAATATACTATCGGTACACTCATATGAATTTTATCTAACACCAAAGACATTGTCCAAGAAAAGGAAAAGAGAAGACACGATTTAACACATCCATGAATGACGAAATACACACGTGTGACTTACTCACGTTTCCCTTAACTTAAACCGTGGTAATAGACAAAAATCCTCTTGGGTTAACCGACGATAGTTACCCAAATTACCTAAAGCTCTAAGGGCGATAACCTCACTTTATTGGTTGACTTTTAAGGGTTAATTGTGCAAGACAAATAATTATCCCTATCCGATGGTAACCTATTAATACTGCGGATTTTGTCGTTGGTATGTTAGTATAAAAAATTTAATTTTTGGTAAAAAATCACACACCTTTATGCTATGTATTCGATAATATTACCAACTTTTTAAGGATCAAAGCAAATGAAACACTATGAAAGAATAGTTTCTAAATAAGGCTTATTTCCCCCTACACTTAATTTTTGAACATTGTCCCATGACTCTAGGAGAAGTACCCGTTAAAACATATAAAGGGAAAAGAAACTAGTATTCCTTCCTCCCCTGGTTTACACTCAATACTGGAGAAGAAACATTGCGATATCCTTAGTTAGAACGTCCCACCAAAATCATCCAAGTGTAAAAATTCCTAAGAACTATGACAAAGCTTCTAACTCATCAAATATATACCTCTAATCAAAGACATAGAAACTATTACCAAGTATCAATGTCGATTTACCAATATACAATATGAAATATAGGGTTCGACTCATAGATAGAAATTGAAAGAATGTTAAACTCATTAGTTCTTGCAGTTTATACAGAAGAATACCTATAGTAAAAGGTTGCACAAGTTTCATTTTAAAAATAATTAAACAAACTTTTGAGTTTTCTGCGGACCGCAGGGGCGTATTGACTGCGTCGAGGGTATGTGTTGACCCCGTCCAAGGTGTCGTGGTGACGTAAACACGAGAAAACATAATCGATGTTAATAGCGACGCCGTCTCCACCGTCTATGAAACTATGAAATTTTTTTTTGAATTAAAAATTTTTATGAGTCCCCAAACTGTATAGATCTCTTGCACCGCCACATTAAAGTATTATAGCCAAGATGTATAAAATGAACAATTGACTATACAGAACCACTAATTAGGAAACTATGTGTTTAATGCCTGAATCTTAACACAAGTACAAAGACAAAAACAATGTAGAACAAAATAAAAACTTGCTATTAAACTGCTTTTAACGATTAAAATTACTAACTAAGTAGATATAAATTTTGCTATGAGATATCTTGAAGGTCGTATATCTAACTATGCGCCAAAGGAGTCCTTATAAACTAAGATAAAACCCAACAGAAACAGCCTTACAAAATGCATACTTAATAATTTGCCTAAGATACACATATCACATCTCTTAAACGGTACTAACTAATTTCTACTAGCAGTACTAACTAACTGATCAGTACTTACATTTTGTACTGTCGGTACTAACTATAACTATCAATACTAAACTATTTGTACTGTCTGTACTAAAGTAAGAAAACATAAATTCCTAATCAATCCTCCCTTAAAAAACATGAGATGTTGAACTCTTTTAACTTCATGTTTCTTCAACTTCTTTAATGCATAGAGGATGTATCCAAACACTTATATCATTTCTTGATCTTTAAACTCTATCCTTCTTCAGCATCAACTTTGTCTTCTCAGCAACACAGCAACATCTTTTCATAAATAATCCAACTAAGTTGGCTTTATAGTTTTTGGCAAACTACCAGCCATAAACGGATTTGATGTTCCTTTACCAGTATAGCTATTATTCTGGGATAGTTTCCCTTCATTTTAAAAACATTGTGAGTTAATTACCATTACAGTTTTTGTAACCTGTCAACCATCCAACTGAATTGATTTGCTTTACCAACTACCGTATGCTTTTACGACTAGACCAATGCTTCATTGCCATAACATGGTGTCATTCTTAAATACCATATATTTTTATTAGCAAACTATCAGCTATCAACTAAATTTTATTAGTCTTTACCATGAAACTTTTATCCATGGACTAGGGTAGACCAACTCATAACCATGAAGCAAGGTGAGTTAGAACCCTACACATATAAGGTAAATTTGGTCAACCATTTAAACAGATTTGAAAGTCGTTACATAAGCCGTTTGCTTATTGGGACTAGCCAGTTTCTTATCCTGTTAAACATGTGAACTAATGACCACTTGTTGTGTGGATTGTTAGACCAACACTCAAACCCTTCCTCCCATTCCAATCAATCTTATATCCGTGCAGGTTCACAACTCTAACAAGTAATCATTCTTGACAAAATTAATCAACTCTAATGCCATAGTACTGATTCCTACAGATCTCTAACTCAATTTCACCATCTGCATCAGTAACTTCCTTTTCTCAAAAAAGAATACCATTCTTCTCTCCCTAATCGCCTAAAGCATATTGGATGACTAATCCAGTTATTACAACAGTCACTAAAGACTGTACGAATCTGAAAGAACTATTAGAAAACTTCAACTCCTTATACTCCACACTCACTAGCTGAGAATTATTCCAAAACTCATCTTTATCATCTGTTTGAACAAACTATCAAATCTCCCAAAGTCAACTCTTTGAAAAACTTCAGGCAATCTCAACTGAATCGGTCCATTAAACACCAAGTTACAATACAACAAGCATTCACCCTCCTCTATCTATCAGAATATGGACAATATCTCATCAAAGTACTAAAATATCTCTTTTGTCCATTGCTTTTAATAACCACATTTTGATTAATCTCTTCAATGTGTTCAGCTTGATTAGTCTGTGGTTTAGTTCCAAGACACTCTGTCTTCCATTCTTTGATAGGATATTTTCTGTCAAGTATTTCATAATCCACTTCTTTTTCCTCACTCTAGGAGCCTATAGATTAAGTGGAGTAAAACCTCAGTCTCATCATCCTCATGTCACATCCATCTGTCAAATGCGTTTTTGAATGTTATCGTCTTTTCATTGACTGCATTCCACATTTCCTTGTACAAAGTCTTTTTTGCATCCTTTTCACATACTTTCTTCTTCAGATATGCTTTTCCCACCTGAACTTCTCTGCTTTACTCTCCTTCTGAACTTCTTCTTTACAATGCCTCCTGATAATTCATACTTAGAGGAATCAACCTCCATTCTCATTCATCCTCATTGATCCATCTTCACATCTTACAACAGACCTATATAGAGATAAATTCTTCATCTTGTACCAATCTTAATCTTCTGCGATACAAAGCATGTACTTTCCTCAAACTTTCTTGATTTTTCCAATTCAGCAATGCCTTGAAGTTTCCTACATGATTTAAGTTAGATTAAGGTCATCATTTGAATTTCTTAAATTTGATTGACTCTTGGTGTGGTGGTCTGTTCGCTGATGGCAATCTTAATCTCTGTTGAGCAAGGAATTTTCTTTAATCATCAATATGTAGGTCTGAATGAGAAGAGGAAACATAAAGAGCTCTAGTCTTTTAGGGCTTCATTTGGATGTATAATGGTGCTCTCGGAGGAGTTCTAATTGGTAGGGAGCGTGGGGGGATGTGTGGATTCTGAGTGCTATTAGTGGGGTTCCTCTGAATAAGAAGTACTATCTCAGCCTCACAAGTCCTTTTTTAATCCTTGGGCCTTACATACTGCAATGTCAAAGTTTTCTTATAAGGACTTCATTGGCAGCTTTGGTTTATTATTTCTCCTCACTATTCTAAGGAATTCTTTCTCTATTCAGCTATCACACTCTTCTTGAATTTTTCCTACCATCGTCTTTCATCACTTTCAAGTTGTTTAAAACTTTCTGTCAGCTTCAAGGTTATACCGATACAGATTCACTTAGAATATCATACCCTCCTCTTCATGCTATTTTCGCACATCACTATCCTTTCCTTTGACTCTTTTATTATCATCTTTGAGAGGCTTTATGTGAGAAGATGATCTTATTTAGAAGTAGGTTCCTAGTCATCAGTTTCTTCATCCATCCTTCAACGTCTAAACTTTCTCATTTCCACTAGAAACTTGCTTGGCTTTACTCTATTTAGAGTAAGCTTAGATCAGATCGAATCGTTGTTTTCACTCATCTCCAACTAACACTAGCAATGTGTGTTTGAGTTGATGTTTTGAGTGGATTGATAGCAAAATTTCTTCTTCAGTACCATCTTCAGCCCACAGATACTTTTTAACTTGTTCTTCATTAACCTTCAAGATACACTTCTGTACCTTCATTTATTCTCTTCAGATACCCTCATTGGCTCTTCATACCTTCAACTTGTTCATCATACCTTCAATTGGCCTGGTCATAACTAACTTTGGATCCTCAGTACTAACTTTGACTCATACTAACTTTCTCCATGTCAGTACTAACTCCCTCCTTGTCAGTACTAAGTACATCTTCAGTACTAAGTATGTTCTCATCAATCTCCTTGTCTTCATCCACCATTTCTCTTGTCCTCCCTTCATTCTGAGCATTCTCTGTTTCCATGTGATCAACTGTATCTTCAGGGAATTCATCAAACAGAGGATCTCTTTGAACTGATGATTCCACCTTTGCAAACTTCCTCCCTTGTTTGGATACAGACTCTTTGTGCACCCTATCGTTCTTTGTAGAATATCTCTTCCTTGATTCTTTGGACTTCAATGAGATCATCTTTTCAGATATTCTTTAGTGTGTTTATGACAAGGTTTAGCTTGTTTTCTCGAGCTTGTGATCTAGCCTTTCAAGGCTTCTAAATTCAAATCCTGGCTTGATCTGAAACCTGTGCACATAAAGAGAGACAAAGATCATAGACACTTAGATGATCGCCGTGAGATCCCGTAGTCTGATACCACTCATTCCCTGAAAGGGATTATCACTGATGAATGACCTCCAAGATTCCTCACCAGAAGTTTCTGGATAGAATACATAATAGTGAGTAGTTGGTGAAGGTCATGGGGATGATCATTCTGATGCTCAATAGTACTCACTTATTGTGAGCAGGAATAAGTCAGACTGTGGCTCATAAGGACTTCACTATGGGAGAAGGAGAGGTGTGTATGTGTGCTTTTAGATGGTCTATCTGAAGAAGCACCCATCATTCCTAGTTGGTTGTACCAACATAGAACAAACAAAGGGTGAATATCCCTGAGAAATGTTTACCCTTCTTAACCATAAAAGAAAAAGACTTTACTATAAAGTATTTACAGGGAAAATGAACTAGAGGTACAGACCACATTATCATAGTTTGGTTGATCTAAAAAAATAGAAATAAAACGTGGTAAATACAAACTTCTTTTTAGCATCAAAATGACTAATTATACCATCAAAAATATTTTAAAAATATACTTCTGATAGAATGTACGCAAAATACAGCAGTACAATGTATAGTACAGGAATTTGATACCCAAGCGGTGCATTTTGTAACTCAAGACAATGATACATAGTATGAAATAAAAACCTCCATTAGAGGATGAACAATCCAAAGCTTTTATTGACCATGTAAACACATGTAAAATACCCCACATATCCCCATATCTGTAATAAACTATCGAATATAGACTACTTTAGTGTAGTGGATTCTACATACCATCAGCATCATCAAAAAGAAGATCACTTCTTATTGATGCGCTCAGAGATAGACCCAGACCAAAGCCAATACTTTGGCAGTATCAATGTCTTAGCCTTAGGTTGATTGTTTCTTAATTATATACATTTATTTTTTTTTTTTTTGTTTTTTTATTTTTTAGTTTTTTTTGACTTACAGACGTCCAAAACTGTTCAACAAATGTAGTAGATACAACAGGACTTACAGTGAGAGCATGATGAATTGAACTTCGCTTAAGAAAATCAATGATCTCGTGAAACTCTGCATTCCCTTCAGACTTCTCCACGAAATGCGACCATGTTTATGCTTCGGAACATGGGTAAAAACAAGAACCCCATTGTAACTTGAAGGAGAGGTCGTCATTAAGAGCTGATCATAAGGCTATGTAAGTGCTAAATGAATTTTAGAGAGAGAATGCGTAAGGAACTGCGCAATTGAGATGGGTTTATATAGGTTTAGGAGACCTAATTTCAAGGAAACCGTTTCAATTTACACTTTGTACCCTTGGCGGTATTTTTCTTTAACATCTCTAAAGCGGTACAAACTTTGCCCAGCGGTACTAACTTTGCACTATCGGTACTAACTTTGTCCAACCAAAGAATGAACAATGTAGGTAACTGGAGTGCTTCAGTACCATCAAAACTCTTCTCAATGACTCTTTAAATCCTATTAAACCTCTGGAAATGCAGCACCTATGGTTAACATGTTTCTTTATACAAACTATACAACACAGCATATTGCCTCCCTTTAACCAATGCAGCTTATGGATTTATCATCCCAATAGTAACAACCAAGAACTAAAACATGCTAACATCAAATGCCTTGGTGAGTAAATTAGCTACATTGTCATCAGTGAGTAAATCCTCCTGAAGGAACAATGTTCTCTAAATTGAAACTGTACATGTTGTTTTGTCTAGATTTTAAGTAATTCTTGATTTTTCATCAGGTTAACTTTAAATTCAGAGACAAAACAAGGACATACAAGAGGCAGTAAACAGAACCTTGTTCTTTTTGTCAACATTTGTGACACAGAAAAAAGATTAGAAAATTCTGAAGATTCTTCACAAAACACTCATCCTCAAAATCTAACTTTACCAGTTTTTATTTACCTTTACCCAGTGATATAACCTTTTACTACCTCCATAAGCAACAGGGCCACCATTAAAGACCTTGAATTCCAGCAAGGTAGGGCCCTTTTTCCCAGGTCATGTGGCCTGAACATCACTATCAATAATTCCTTTATTCTTAGAGCTCTATGTGGAAACATCCTTCACATTAAAAGAAAGAGATAGATTCTCTAGGACCCAAGCCTGTTTGGGCTTGATGTCCTCCTAGAGATCTTGGAAAGTATAACAATTTCTAAGACTGGATCCACCATTGTATTTGGATCCACCATGGTATCTTTGTGATCTCCAATTACAACCTGCTGAGGGCTTAACAGCAGTTTTCCTTTTTCCCCCAACAGTACTAACTTCATTTACCTTAGCAGTATTAAGCTTTTGATTTGAAAATTTTGGTCTAAGTACTGTTGTCTTTTTGAAAGGCCTTGTAGATGGTGAATGAGTTTTATGAAAAACATTTATTGGTTTAACTCTATTCACAATGGGCTTAACAGTATTAACTTTCATGGCAGTATTGGTTAAAACAGTCCTGTCAGTTAAACTTGCCTAGAGAACAAAATTTTTAGTACTAGCTACTCTAGCATACTAACTGGAATTTTAACCTAGATTCCTATATTACTATCTTCACACTCTAAGATGTGATAGCTTGCACAGGTATGATTATATCCGAATAAAGTGTTTGTGAGGTTGATCGTTCACTTGACGTTCTATAAGTTCCGGGCACTATTGATAATAAGAAGTTTTCTTTGTTTTCCCCCTCATCGCTCTTTGAGAGTAAGGATATGGGTTTTACTTTTTACACCATAATACTACAATGTGGTGCGAGTACGGGAGAATCATAATTTCGCTCTGCCCAGGTTGAGACTCATGTAGAAGATACACGGGGATACTTAGCGAGTTTCAATGATTAAACTTTGCCACATACAAAACATGCTCTTACAGCAAACCCATACCCTAAATCTTTCTTATCAACTTTATGTTTTTGACTATGTGTGTATTGACTTTTTAGACATTTTCCGCTAGATTTTTTACTTGCTGTTAGGCACAACCTATGTGTATCCTTGTTGTTTTTGTTGGTATAGACACACACTCATCATCACTATCTAATTTATACTCCTCAATGATAGGAGCATCAGACCAGACCTTAGGTTGACATTCTACACTAGATTCATTGACAACTGGTTCAGACACTAATTCAGAGGTTTTTTTCTGCACTAAGTGTTCGAGTTCACTGTAGTCAAATCACTTATTGGATACAGATTCACTAGTTGAGTCTGTTTTTGGACCATATGTAAACTGTGAGTAATTATTTTCAATTTCAGGTCCAAGGGTATATAGATTCACTGTCATGGTGAGGGTAAATCATGCATTCCTTCTGCAAACCTAAATACAGCAGTGTTGTTTTCCCATATCACTCTCTTTATTCAAAAAAACACTCTGCAACAACTTCCATTTCATACTCAAAATACCATCATATCTGTGAATCCCCAGACACATGCCCAAACTTATCATTAGCACATATTTGGGTGTTTAGCAGTTAACTAAATTTTAGAAGAATTATTGCCATTTTTTCTACTTTAGCCTTTAAATCTTCCTTTTCTATTTGAGCTACGCTAATAATATCTTATGGTAATGTAAATAACATCTGTTTTATCATCTAAAACTATTTCATAAACTTTATCTTTTTGTCATACAAAGTATGCTTTTTGATGAGCAACTAACAATGCTTCACCTTTCTTAAGACCTTGAGAATATGCCTTAATTCTATGCTTGCATAACTAAGTTGTTCTCATCGACATCATATAAGTTTTTTTAAGATTACATAAGACTCTTTACACTATTTGAACAAGAAATTACTCTGTGTCTGAGTTTGAGCTGTTGCAAGCCATCAAAGCATAATCTTCATCTTCTGAATGATTTGTCCAATCCACACCTTCTCCATCAACTGTCACGATGCCTAAAACCCTCTTTTTGTCCCAGTTCGCCCCATCCTTGTTTCCAGAATTCCATGCATCCCTCCTCCATTAACTTTATTTTCCCTTGATTCAACACTCTCTAGTAAATTCTTGTCTTGGGAGCAATTGTAACAATCCCCTTTTGGTTTTTATCAAAGCCAACTGGTTCCTTTGCATCAAATGATAGCTTTCTACAGTCTTCTTGTAAAACTTTTTCATTCTCATTGAGATCATGGCCACTTGCCACTTCAAGTCTATTTCTTCAAGGTCATATTCATCAATCTGTTCCAAGTCCTCATGATCCAGTTGAGGGCAGCTAGATTGATTAGCAAGAAGTGAGTATGATGAAGTTTGTTCATACTTTGTGTTTGACCATAAAGAATTGGGAAAACACAAAAGCGGAACTAAACTCCTTAGTACTTTTGTTACCCAAGACAAAACTACATTTTGTGGGCTAGAGGATGATGATGCAGTAGAGCCTTTTATATCACTCTCAAAGACTCTTAGATTATTGTATAAATCATCAAAACTAAGACTGTCTACCCCTGGTTTGGTTCTCATAATTAGGGAAACTTGTGACCAGGCAGAAGGTAGAGATCTTAGGAATTTTTTATTAGCATCCTCAGTAGATACACCTGCTCCATGAATCTCTAACTGACTTAGAAGACTTTGGAACCTGTCATAACCTTTGTGAAGCCCTTCTGTGTTGGATACAGAGAATCCTTCAAACTGTTGCTTCAAGATATACTTTTGCATCTTCTTGGATTCGTCATTTCCACCAAATCTAGATTTGATGGCATCCCACATTTCTTTTGCATCTGTCATCTTATGGAACTTAGCAAGATGATCTTCTGGTAGGGCCATAAGCAAGGTGGTCCTTGCTTTTCTCTCTCTTTCTCTGGCTACAATCTCTTCTGCAGTTCTAGGAGGCAAAACCTTAATTTGTCCTGATGTATCTGTAGTGATTGATACAGGACCATTCCCATTTTGTATAACCTCCCAGATTGGATAGTCTGTATGGGCCAAATAGTGCTCCATCTTCATAGCCCAGATATCATATTCTCCCTTTTTGAGAATAGGCAGCTTGATGGTTGAAACTGTATGAGGAGTTTGTTGGGTTGGTGTTTGTGATGATGGTGGAGGTGGTGGAATTTCATCTTGTGATGATGATGCAGACATGTTTAGTTTAGGAGTATGAGAGTTTGATTTGATTGTTCTTCTTATTCAGAGTTTCTCACAGGCTCTGATACCACTTGTGAGTCCCAAACTGAATAGATCTCTGCAGCCTATTAAGGATGATAGCCAAGATGTATAAATACAATTGACTATAACAGAACACTGATTTAAGAAACTAGGTGTATAAATGCGGAATCTTAACACAAGTACTAAGAAAAACAATGTAGAACTAAATAATAACTTCTATTAATCTGCTTTTAACGATTACAGATTACTAACTATTGTGATATGATTTTTGCTATGAGATATCTTAAGTTCGTATATCTAACTATGCCCAAAGGGATCCTTTTATAAACTAAGGATAAACCCTAACAGAACAGGCTTACAAAACGCATACTTATCTTTCCTGAGGGATATCTCATACAACAATCTCTTAAACGGTACTAACTAATTTATAACTAACGTAGCTAACTAACTGATCCAGTAATTACATTTTGTACTGTCGTACCACTCTAAAATCAGTACTAACTATTTGTAAATTGTCGTACTAAGTTAGGAAAATCATAATCATCCTAACAATTTTCCTTACACTTGAATCCATAAGTATAGTTTTCTGTGTATAAATTGAGTTGAATAAAACCTGAGGAATTAACAATTCAATCATTATGACTCGATACTGACGCGAAATAATCTAAACAATTCATTTTAACAAGTTTGAAATTTGGCTCAAAGCCGGATAAATTCTCTACACAGTATTGTTTGCAAAATACCTTATATTGAAATTAGACTAGGTTAAAGACCATGCAAAGCATTTGAAAAAATACAAGATAATTCAAACATAATAAAACAAATAGTAAAGAATTAAAACACACATGACACTCCTAATATGCGGGAAAAGTAAATTGGGTTGCCTCCCAAGAAGCGCTTTTCTTTATTAATGAGTCTTGTAGCTAGACTCGAAGTCACACGTCCTTACGTGACTTCTCCTTCGTCATCTACCCCTGTTAGGTATTCGGGTCTAAGCTCTAGGCATTCCTTGTAAACATCCCATATCTTACTCCATCAAAAACTCCTCATTTACTTATCTTATCTTCGTTCCTAACAGATAGATTGAGAATATTAGTATTGCTCTTATTACATATGTCTGACAGGGAATCGTATATATCTCTCTATCTATATGGGGTCATCTTATAGGAAACATCTATCTCCGTCTAAAGAATCTAACAACACCTTTCTGGTGGGTCCCATGATCCATGTTGGATATTTCATATAAAAGGTCTCCCTAAGTACCACCTGTACATCAACCTAGGTCTACAGAATTGTGACAAATACCTCGACAATTCACAGAAGTCTATGACATAGATAAAGATCTTCAACAGAAGACATGCATACCTTTCAAAAAGATACCTACTTGAAATATATGTCTACAGATTCCCTTATTGGCATCTTTCCCTAGTGATATCAGTATTTCTTCTCATGATCCCATAGTACATCATTACATTCATGATGTAAATAGGAGAGTTTTATGAGGTCAATGTAAGCCTTTTCTCATATGCACATGTCCAATATTCTCACATGATCTTAATGATTTAGGGTAGCATCCTTCCTAGTAATGAAGGATTTATAAGAAATAAAACAGATTGCGGGCAATCTCATTAGGTACCTATGTCGGCCAAGTATCATCTCTATCGGAAAGTGTCGAAGTATCACTCCACGTACTGGTTCTTCCAGATTGTCGCCCTTCTATTTCATGAGGCTCCTCAACTTAGAGGAGTTCATCATCTCGTATAATCTCGATGAACCTTACTTATCACCATCACACCTCTTATAGAGCATGACGATAAATTTTCGTATTAGAGGTATTCTTGGGTACTAATCTCAACAACCAAGACATTCGAGTATCGAGTTTAGTTCTTCCTAACATAAAAACAACCCAAACACACATAAAAAGCAATATTAATTCTAGGCACAAAACACAAATAAAAACTCACACAAAAAACACACAACGACAGATGAGGCGTATGGATTTAGGTTGTGGGTATTGGGTTAGAGTTGGTGTCTCCAGAGTTGTCCTTCTTAAGATCGACTTCCGGTCCGATTAACTTAGATTCTTTGGGCTGCTTGGGGTGGATTATGATGATGTTAACTGAACCATGGAATTGTGTTGAGCATTGTCGGGACTATTTGTTTGGGTAAGAACGAGCAGACAAAACTAAGATGGGTCCCTAATTCTGGGTTCTAACGTATCACTAGCATGTTGGCCGCTAAGTTCGGTCGGTGATGCCTTCACACCAGTGTACGATTTTGTTGGTCATCTCAACTTTGAGGCTGTTGTTTGAAATCAGCTTCAAACTTGACATCTAGCGTCTCGGGGGAGATGCCATGAATTCGGAAAATAGTCCTTCATATTTCATTGATTAATTGAAATTTTTTAGGTCGGTTATAAAAGTGGACAGTTATCGGTAACTCGAACCGTTTGGCGTCAGGACCCCAGGTTCTAGTGGGTTTAAGCGAATATTTTTGTGGTAGTATTTGAGGAGTTACTCCTACCACCTAAACGTTCAGGTTAACTTCCTCCATACGAGATTGTAGGTGACACCCAGAATATGAATTTTCTCAGAGCTTAAATGTATACCACTTACCCTCCCGCTCAAAGACGCTAGGCGAGGATGCTTATTCAACGAAGGCTTTTCGGGTTTTTATCATGACAACAGTGAGTGTCGTGGTGACCTCACTACAATTCTCACATATGGTAGTATCTTTTTGTTCACTTGGGTAGATAGTTGTGTTGAGCCAGATTGAGCTTCCATTAAGACATTGGACTTAGAATAAGAGCTCATTAGCTCTTGCGGTCAGGAGTACTCGAGAACTTCTTGAGGCAATGTGATTTACTCTTGACCGATCATTAGCGAAATCCTTTGGGGTCGTTCCACTCTATTGTCTGTCATAAGACTAGCGCAGGTCCTCTCTAATATTGCCCAGTATTCATCGTGTTGAGGTTACGAAGCTCTCTCCTCCACCCGATTGTCAATGGTTTCGTCTTGTGGACGGGATTGACTATGGACATAGAAAAATTTAGACAACTTGATCCAAAGATCGAATCCATTATGAGGGACTTCTTTAGGAGTAAGTCCATGAAACGAGTCCCATGCTTATCGGATCAAGATCTCCATGAATGTTGTTTAGAACTCAGGCGCTCATTGCGGAGTTTTTGCAGTACCTATCTAGGGAAAGAATTGAGAGCAGGAATCGGTGTAGTAAGATCCGCCATGTGAGTACTGGAACCTGCTAAGAAGCAACTCAGCCAATTAGCTAGTCATGATCGCGTAAAAAATTGAAACAAAGACGTGCGCGACTTTCCCTGTTTATCAACCGTTCAATGATAAGTTGATATCACAAGTTAAAGGAAATTCCTTGATGTGTTGAGTCATTGGATCCTCAAACACGTGGTATATGGAATAGCATATGTTTTGCCACAATCCGGCACTATGGTGTCAGATACGATAAGGAGGATCACCTACGTAGTTCCCTTCGTGCGCACGAAGGTATTACCTATAAGCTCACCTCATAGGCAAGGTCTAGAGTAATACTCCTGAGTATGGATAGGATTTCTCGTCCCCATGTGTTTGACGAGAATGAGTACGAAACAATAACACAAAGAAAAAAAGGCTACAAGAAAGCGTAATAAAGCGGGGAATTAAAGTCTTACTTGAAAGGATTCAAGCAAGTAGAACTAAGCTAAACTATGATCAATACCTAAATATTCCCCAGGCGGCGGCGCCAAAAACTTGATGTGTGGTTGTCTTATGACTTCTACACGAGAAGTTTTACAACTCCCTAGGCAGTGCACCTAATCGTTGTAGTGTAGTATGGGCAAGACTCGGGGTTGTTTATCATTCACTCGAGGAATAGTGTGAATTTGCCATTTGATCACGTGTCTGAACAAAATACTAAGGGTTGAGGGAAGATTCTTTTTGTATTTTTGTATTTTATGAAAGCAGGTAAAATCATATAATTGAGAGAGTGGTTTGGTTTTAGCTATTAAACTAAATAATAATCTAAACTAATGGTGATAACAATAAGATAAAAGATTGTGTCTATTTAATCATGTATTACTCCCTAGATTGCTTCTCCTAGTGTTGTTGCCTTGTCACACTTGTGATGATCTATGTAATTATTTCCTAAAGCATGAACGAATTACACGAACCCGTCGTCTACTTAGTATGCCGCTAAAGCAACGCACATGCAAGGTAGTATGAAGACTATTATACGGCCCCTAGGAGTTTACTAAGTGCATGTGAAATACATTAAAAGTGGATCAACCATATTAGGGGGCAAGGTAGTATAAAGACTGTTACCCGATGGTATCCTTTCTACACAATCACGTTTCCCTAGACATATCAACAACGATGCAGACAAAAGCTGATTTTCTAAGACCTAACGTGCACATCCATCACAAGAAGCAACACCACTAAGATCTACATTCTAGGTTTCATACAATCATAAATAAACACAATAATAGGTTTAGCCAAGCATGTTAAGAATAAAGCAAGAGTAATAAATCAAACAACACATAGACATATTGAATGATTAAGTAAACCTTACTTGATTAAAACATGAATTGGAAGAGGTACAATAGGGTTTTTAAGCCCTAAAATCGTCTCTTATATGTGCTAAACGAACTAGGGTTTGTACCCTCTTTTTATTCTAAAGTTACACACTCAAAACCCTAAATTTGGGTTTGTATATATACGAAAATTAACGCGACGGCGTCGCGTTTTAATCGTGACGCCATTGTAAAATGAATCTTCTAGATCTGCGTTTGAGTCGGTGTGGGCTGACGCCGTCTTGAAATATGTGACGCCGTCACTTGATGAGGTGTGACGGCGTCGTGTATGGCTTGTGACGCCGTCTCCAGGCTTTGTGAGCACAAATCTTTAAGAGTCTTGGTGTTGGTTTGTAATCTCGTCCGTTTCTTCTCCAAATGAGCCCAAGTTACGTGTAATTCATACAAATGTCTTCCAAATACGAAATACCTGAAAAGGAAAGATTAAGTACGTATTTTGGGCATAAACACATGATTTTGGAGGTTAAACGACCTCGAAAAAGTGTATAAAATGACACCTCATCACCTAATTTAATTGTTCACTACTAAAAATAGATAGGGAAGCTTGATCAAGTTTACTATATTACTCTTGTTTAAATTATTATTACAAACTTTAAAGAAGACTTTAATTAATTAGCTAAGAATAAAACTTTCATTCTATCAGAAAATAAGAAAGAGAAAATAGTAATAAATACACTTTTCTTAAACTATGTGTTTTTTGTCATGATGAGGATCATCTCATGTTCATTTTGAACATGAGAGAGTAATGTTGAGATTGTGTGAAGGTAAAAATAAAAGTAGGCCACCAATACAAATTTTTAATTATATTTTAATTCACATAC
>BQNB010121170.1:0-20504 GCA_026074375.1 Tanacetum coccineum
TGGAAATCACTTTTAAATTTACTTCCTCTTATGATTTAGAAAGATCAGGTAAAGTATTATTAAAACCTAGAAAATTATAATTGAGATTGGCTGGCAAAGGTTTTAGCTCAAGAGTTAGAGGCACCTCTAGCGATGACTTTGTGGCCGTGTCAAAATTAGCAGGCAAGGACTCTACTTTATAAGACCAAGGTGGCCATTGATGGTCTAAAGAACTCACCAAACACTCTTGAATCTATTGTACTTCAGCAACATCAAGAATCTCCTCATTCTCACCAGTTAGATACAATTCTAAAGGATCATCCTTAAGCATATGGGGTGCATGCCTTTAGACTTCCTCATCGATCACATCCACCTGGTAACATTCATTCATAGTAGGAGAATTTTAAAAACATTCAATCTTAGCTTCTTATTACCGAATACAATATCCATGGCGCCAGTTCGACAATTAATCCTAGCGTATATCGTGGCTAGGAATGGTCACCCAAGGATAATGGTTGGTTGAACATCCTTGTATGGTGACTCGGTGTCAATAACAAAGAAGTCAACTAGGTAATAGAAGTTATAAACTTTCATAATAACATCCTCTAAGATGCCTCTAGGGATTTTGGTAGATCGATCGGCTAAGTAAATTATAGTGTCAGTCTTATGAAGAGTTCCTAAGTCATACTTATCGACCAAACTAGCAGGAAGGATGTTGATACTAGCACCGAGATCAAGGAGTGCCTTCTTAATGGCAATATTTCCCACCACAACTAAAAACAATGATGCTCTAGGATCTTTAAACTTAGGAGGAAGAGAGCTAGATAAGACCGCACTGACATGCTCAGTTAGGTCAATTTTTTTAGGCAAAGTTACCTTCAGCTTCTTCTTTTGGGTACACAAGTCCTTTAAAAACTTGACATATGCAGGAATTTGCTTGATAGCATCAATAAAGGGGAGATTGATCTTTACTTGCTTGAAAGTCTCCTACAAATCCTCATAATGAGGACCCTTTTTAGCCAATCTTGTAGATGTCGATTTTTCCAAAGCTGCGGGGTAACTCTAACTATAATTTTGTTTTACCAGAATTAACTAGTACACTACCAGTATTAACTATTATATACTACCAGTATTAACTTGACAATTCTTCTACCAGTACTAACTATTAACTATCAGTATTAACATCTTTATATTGACAGAATTAACTCTATTATACAAAATTCCTAACATACTTATCGACCAAACTAGCAGGAAGGATGTTGATACTAGCACCGAGATCAAGGAACGCCTTCTTAATGGCAATATTTCCCACCACAACTGAAATCAATGGTGCTCCAGGATCTTTGAATTTGGGAGGAAGAAAGCTAGATAAGACCGCACTGACATTCTCAGTTAGGTCAATCTTTTTAGGCAAAGTTGCCTTCATCTTCCTCTTTTGGGTACACAAGTCCTTTAAAAACTTGGAATACGCAGGAATTTGCTTGATAGCATCAATAAGGGGGAGATTGATCTTTACTTGCTTGAAAGTCTCCCACATATCCTCAGAATAAGGACCCTTTTTAGCCAATCTTGCAGATGCCGATTTTTCCAAAGCTATAGGGTAAGGAGTGGTTGTGCTTTACACACCACCCTCCCCAACTTTAGGTGATTCAGTAGCTTTAGGATTCTGTGATAGTGGTTTTGGAAAATCTTTTAACAAATCATTTACCAACTCAGAATCGGACTTAACATTATCAGCTTTTTTACCTTCAACAACAATTTCATCATCAATAAGGAAATCCTCGACATCGTGTGAAAAATCATGAACACTTGGAATTTTGATGTCATTGTTATAGGTTTTACCATTTCGAAGAGATGTCACCATATTTACATGCTCAGGACCACATGGCTTATGCTTTGGATTGAGGTGGGCTTGCTTTGAAAGCTTACTGCTTCTTCTCGTTTGGGCACCTCTTCGGCCAACTGCCCCATTTGTCTTCCAAGATTCACTACAGATTTAGAGAGGGACACAAACTTTAGGTTTGCACCTTGATTAGACTTGGCCAACTTGCTTAGGATCAAGTCAAACTTTTGGTCAACATTGGATTGTTGGCTATTGCTTGAACCTTGACCGTGATTTTGGTATTGCTGTAGCCTTTATTGGTAGGAGCTTTATTGTTGATAATTTTGTTGGAAGTTAGATTAATCGCCACCCTCATACCTTGGTTTGTAACCATGGTTTTGTTGTTGGGTATTGTTAGGGTGAAAATCTCTTCTAAAGCCCTACAAAATCAAGCTAGTAGTAAAACTGCTAACTCCTTTCTCCTTAATTCTTGCACTGCTCTCTACTCTCGGATCATAAGTAAACTGATGAACCCCGATTACGTGTGCGCACACATCTAACCTGCACACTCACAACGCAACCAACACACAAGCAAACAAAACAAAGAAAAGAAGAGAGTCTTTTTGCATGTTTGGAATTTAATAACTATTAACAATGAAACTAAAACCAAAAGCGCACTCACTCCACCGACAACGACGCCAAAATTGTTAGAATGTTATACTACAAAACGAGCGGAGCGCGCCTTAACTAAACGTTAACGGAATAGGTACGCAATCTCACGGTCGTGCGAACGCGAGCAGCGAGTAGTTGTGAAGAGCCGTTTACGTTTTGATGAGCACTGATCTAAAATTTTGTTTTGAAATCTTAATAACTAAAATAACCGATAAGCAATACTTAAAACTAGAGAAATTAGAAATGAAGTTGTAAACAATTAAGAGAACAATGCAATCCCTTCTGGCTTCTAATATCTAGGGTTGATCACGTTATGGATTATCAAGACTTTCAAATCAATTACAAAGATTACTTTGACTTATTATGGATGAATCAATCTAGGTACTTGTTATGTTTTATACCAATTCAACCAACAATTTTGTTTTAATGATATATTTAGGCACAACTTATGTCGATTATGCAACCATATTTCTTCTTAACTAGATGCGACTAGTATGAATTGCTAACTAACAATAAGTTATCTTGCACAAACCATTAAACACAATCTCAAATCAAACAATGTATTTCATAAATATGCATCAATGCATTCAATTCATAAATCAATGTAAATATATATAAATGTAATAATCCAAAAACAATGATCAAACCCTAAATATGGTTACCAGACAAAATTACAACGAGATTAGCCTAACATGGCTATGGGAATGATGGAAGAGTTTGTTGTCATGGTGGCTAGGGATTTGGCACGTATTCTTTTCTTTCTGCTATGTCAAATCTGGAATAATATGGCTGCCTCCCTTTTTATTTTGTGTCGTCTGATCTCCCCTCCACATGGGACGAATTCTTTATATATAACACAAGGGTATAAAAACAAAAACCACTTATGTGTTCTCCAGTCTAAAACTAACCCAAGCCTAATCTCATCCTTTCTTTTCTCCTGGCTTTTCTTTTGTTTCATTTCATGGATCAACCCCCACAATGGTCTTGTTTTTGTATATTTCACAGATCAAATCCCAAGTAAATTACTTACCCATATAAGCAAAAGCCCAATACTCATGAATTTTATTTTTCAATAGGTATAAGCACGAGCGAATTTAGTACTTTCATGTGTTTTATCACGTGAAAAATAAAGACAGTCTTTTTCTCTTTCTGTGGCCTTTTGAATCACTTAAAACGGAGCTCGGACAAAGAAGTTATGACAAAAACATGGCAACGTATCCAAATATTTTACTCTTCCATATTTTACTTCTTTGTGACTTTCCGTGTCGTTTAACCATTTGCTCACAAAGTCTCCATTTTAGCTTCATTTTATGCATAGCTCCATTTTAGCTTCATTTTATGCATAGCCTACATACATACAAAACACCCTCAAAATACATGTATAACAACAAATAAACAATACAGACTATATGCTAAATTACATCTATGAGGTGTATGTAAAAATACACCGATCATACCGCGAACAAAATAAGCTATTAAGCATTGAAAACAAAAAAAGGAAATAAAGGACGAAAAAGAAATATAATTATTGCAATTACTAAAGTGCCTGATAGTAAGATTTAGTTTTCGTTAGTAGGAGGTAGTGTTAATGAAAGGAAAAACATCCATTTGATTATTTTTGTTTAAATTAAATGCCTGATTACATTCGTTCAATTTCTACCTGCAAATTTTGAGCGAATGGCGGCAGTTTAAAGACTTAGCGTGCGTCTAAAGAAAGAAATAGTGCATTTGTCATGCTAACTGTGAAACTGAGTTATGTGCACGAGTGAGTACAACATGAAGCATCTATTTAATTTTGTTTGAAACCACCAAAGTTAATATTTTTGCGCACACATATTGTCGATAATGTAATAATATGCAATGTCAATGGTTAACCGTATCAAAGGGCAGCACAAGGACACTTTATGATGCAATGCACAAGTTTTTTGATTCTTGGACAAAAAAGATGTTCACTCTTGAATGGTAAATATTCTACTTTTTGCTGAGTAAAAATGCTATAGAGAAGAAATATAATCTATATGGATGTTTGGGATTCGGTTTACAACCCATATTTTTCCCAAACTAACTTTTTTTCTGTCTAACAATAGACACTTTATAAAAAAGGTTTTTTCCCAAACTCTCTTCGCCTGATTTTTTTTTGAAGTATTTATCATTTGTTTAGTTGGTACAATTTATTTATACTTTTTTTAATGAAAACAAACATCATATTTTATTTGTAGTCTCATAATGACTATTCGGGACACACATGGTTCTTTAAGTATTATTATTGGAATGTACTCATTTAACGCTTCAGTAGAATGAGTTACTTATATGGTGCAATTTTAAGATTATGGGTCTTTGAATAATTGAATATTTGAAGTATGTGTAAAGTAAGTTGGGATTGCTTAAATTTTTGCTTAGAAGCTGCTTATAGACAAGCAATTCAGGAAATAGTTTTGTTGGGGAATGTTGGGTTCCCCCCCCAAATCCATAATTTGGCATGTTAATAATTTCTTAATTTCATCCTCAAATAACACTTTGAAATAAGACTCCTTTCTTTATCAACATCCTATTATTCTAAGTTGAAAATGATATCATTTTTGGTCTTATAAGTATTATTTTTTATGGATTCAAGTACATATTCTGTTGAAAAATAGCCATCATAACTTCATATATGTAGTACAGGAAATCTTACAATTTTCAATTTTAGAAAGATGTCCTAAGATGTATACTTATGTATTGTCATTTGACTAAGGGATTAGTAAGTAAAAGATATATTACGGGAATAATATCATTAGTCGCACACGATCTACCCAATGAATATATTAGTTAGTTTCATTTTATTGTTGAGATCATCACAATAGCATAAACATATTAAAATACCTTTCATATTAATTTGTCATTTGGAATTGGTATATGTGTTAAGGTACTTATAATGATACTCATTCTAACCATATGTAAATACGTTGACAGGAAGAACCCCGGGTTGTAGGCCTTCAACCAGCAATCGTCGCACCAATTCCTACAATGAAGTTCGATTGTGAACCCTTCGGATCCATAGATGATGCTCAATAAGTTTTTCTTTACCCCCATCTGTACATGATCTGCATACTATTATTTAATAAGTATTTAGAATTTTCTATTATTATTATTTTTAATTTTTTTAACTTGCAAATAGTTAGTTGTCAAGATTACAGCATTTTGAAACTCTTTAGAAAAAGATACTTATTATTTTATTGCACAACCAAGGTATGTTCGAGATAGAATTCTTACTTTAATTCTTTTTGATGCAGATGCACGATGGTGAATACCAAGAAAAAGATATGCTAAGGGGGTGTTTGTTTTGGCTTATGACATAGGTAGTCGAAAAACTTCAAGTTCTATTGTGATGATACCAAATGGAGTGTAACAATGAAGTTGATGTCGTTTGTATGACAGTGATAGATACAGTAATAAAGGGCTTCAATATCCTTGGGTCAAGTTGGATGTCCTAAACACTAATGGTATCAGGTTGTTATTATGTTGTAACTCGAAATAAATTTGGACACTGTTACGTCTTGGTTGGGAAATTTTCTTTATTTTTCATTCTCTTTAATTTAGAGCCCTTTTCTTAAAGGTCGCTTGAACTATGGATGTTTGCTATTCCAGTTAACAGGGCACAAGTGAAACATAAATGCTTTACCCGTCAGAATACTTAAACACTATAAAATAAACGCTTTGTTGACAAACATCCCGCAGCGAAGCGCAAGCAAGCCCCCTCATTTAATGATATAATTGTTATTATGCAAAAATTAAGAATTATCTGCAAAAGTATTTTCGTCCTTTCACACTATGAGATGGACAGATAAAGTGAAGATACAATTGCATGATGGATCAAGCTTTATATCGAAAGATGTTAGGTATGTTATATGATTAGGAGGAATTTTGATTTCATTATGTACTCTTGAAAAAAAATACTGTGAAGATGCAGATAAGTATAACAAGGTGATCAAAGGTTGTCGGGTTATGATGACTCAGATCAGGAAAAACATCTGTGTGTATACTTTGGAAGCTAAATGATGACTTTTGGTGTACAAAAGCATGGAGATTCAAAACAAGTTTGATTTAAGCAACTTGGTTCTAAAAAAGTTGAGTTTAAACAACTTGTTCATAAACAAGTTGGGTTCAAACAACTTAGTCCTAGTGTTGAAACAAGAGTCCATTGAGTACATGTTGATAAACATGTTTGATTTAAGGTGGAAATACAGGGAGCTCAAAGGAGTCATGAAGCTGGGGTTATCCATGTTAGTAACGATGATGATGTATTGTGATGAGGTGTCATTTTATACATTATTTTGGGGTCATATAACCCCTTAAATCATGCAAATATGTCCAGATTATGTGCTTAATCATTTGTTTTCAAGTTTTTTAGCACTTGGATGGCATTTGGAAGAAATAAACGTGAATTAGGATCATTTTGAGAAGAAACGGACAAGATTACGACTCTACACCAAGAACCATGAAGCATTGTGCACTCAGAGCCTGGAGACGACGTCACATTCATAAAGCGACGACGTCAAGACTTTCATGGTGACGGCGTCAGAGATTCAGCGATGGCGTCAGGACGTTGCCGACTTAAAGTGGATCTAGAATTATCTACGTGGCAACGGCGTCAGGATTATAAAGTGACGCCGTCGCGTCGATATCTCTATAAAAACAAAACCGTTTTAGGGTTTTAAGTGTGTAACTTTGTATAACTTTTGGGAGACGAATCCTAGTCTTTATAGCAGCTTTGTAGGTCATTTTTAGGGCCTCAAAACCCTATTGTACTACCTTCAATCCATGTTTTAATCAAGTAAGTTTATTTATCATTAATCATTCAATATGTCTATATGTTGTTTGATTGATTTATTCTCTTGATTTCCTTATAACATGCGAGGCTAAACCCTCCTTTGTATTTACTTATGATTGCATGAAACTTAGGTTGTAGATCATTTTGATGTTGCTTCTTGTTGATGAATGTGCACGTTAGGCTTTAGAAAACTAGCCACAAGATATTAAATTGGCATAGACGTCTAAGGAAACGCGAGTATGTAAAAAGGATACCATCGGTAACAGTCTTCATACTACCTTACCCCCTATATGGTTGATCCCTCTTAAGATATTCACACGCATTTAATATACTCTTAGGGGCCTTGTAATAGTCTTTATACTACCTTACTTGTGCGTTGTCTTAACGGAATATTAAATAGACGGCGGATTCGTGTAATCCGTTCATGACCTAGGAAATACTTACACATATCATCACAAGTGTGACAAAGCAACGGATCTAGGAGAAGCAATCTGAGGAGTAGTGCATGATTAGGTAAATATATTTGTTTATCATAAAGTTATCACCAGTAGTTTAGATTATAATTAGTTTAGTTGTTAGATATTAAAACCAAGAAAACCTGCTAGTAATTTTATTTACTCGTTGCGGCTTAAACTCATACATCGTGACAAGTGCAAGATGTCTTTTATTTTGGTAGCTACAGACAAATTGTACTCTAGTTACACAAAATATTTTATCTTTCCAAGATTTCAAAACCGGAAAAGGGGAATGAAAAATTGAAAGTGAGTTTAAATATAATTGAGGAAAATTCAATTATAACTCTATCTTATTCTTGTCAACCAATGAGAAAAGATAGGAGTAAGTCTCACTCTTCTTACTAGGAAAAGAGACTATATTTGTCTTTTAAGAAAACAAAATTTCGTTTACGAATTATGTTGCAATAACACAATTAATTAGAACATAGAAAGTTCTATTTAGTATTTGCGATAATTAAATTCTTAAAAGAATTAACTACCCGATTAATTACTAATAAGACTAAGATCCAACTTGACCTCCCACTTATTACAGATGGTCTGATCAACGTGTAAACAAGTAGGGCAAGAGGTAAGCGACGAGCGTTAATTGCATTGTTAATGCAACTCTTAGATTTATGAGACACATGACTTTAGTAACTCATATAGTAAGGTCATGTACATGTTTTTATCTCATCTTATGCCTCGGGTCCGAGGTCTGACCAGGTAACTCAATTTAAGTCGACCAAAAGAGAACGTGCGAAAATTAACAAAGGTCTGACTAATGGAAAAAATTTGCCATGGGTTGGAAAGGCCCTGAGGTCTGACCAGAGAAGTCAATCCAAATGCATGTGTTCTTCATTTGGCTGGCATAGACTTAAAACTTCACATAGGGGTATACACATAAATTTTACAAAATATGTGACTAAAAAAACGTGTACAAGAAGCATGCAAAACAACTTGTAGCACAAAGTTAAGAAAACATTTTGTTAACCTTTTTGGTATAGTCATCATTTTGTCAAATGTTCTCGGTAGCTCCATTTTGGACGCACAAAGAAGCGGAGAAACAGGTCAGCGCGAAGCTTATTAAAAACCTGACTTCTTTTGGGGTGCCGTAGCTACACCCGCCTTAAACTTCTCTTATAGTTTGTCCAACAATGGGTGAGCCGTACTTCCGATTGACTAATGATGCTATTGTATGTTAAGAAACCCCTTTGTTAACATTAGTTTTATTGTTGCCAATATGGTGGGATTACAAATTGATCAAACCCTATATTGTACTCCTACATGTGTTCGAAGACACAAGTAATTCCAATAATTCCCTCATATGTCGTAGCATGTAGTGGGGCGGGAGAAAATTAAAGATCAATTCAACCCCATACTGCGCAGATAAAAACTAAAATTATACAAGAAATCAAATTTCATAGTTTAATGTCCGTATTAAATTTGACCAAAAACCCCCGTTTCGCAAATAACACATAACTGGTCACAAGGAGTATGCTTATGTGTGTAATATTAGACATTTTCAATCCAAGTTTCTCTATAAGTATAGGTCCGTTTTTAAGAGTTTCATAAAGTCTATTTGCAAATATTGAGCATCACATGGCATATCACATATAAGCAATTAAAACAGACAGAAAATTAGAGTAAAATTGAAGACAAACTCTTATATTAAAAGCAGTAATCATATAATGCCTCGAGTTCTCAAAAGAGTCTTCCCCAATTGGAGAACCATAAGACTCTCACTAGGTTTTCTGCTAAAGTACCTAGATCGCCACATCCATCATATAGCATGATTGCGTGAGTCTTAAGGCCGAGATAAAACAAGAATAGAATGACATGGCAGCTTAATTAACATTTAATTTTAATCTATTCTTTTTTTTATCAATTAAAATTTGTGTCGATTCTAGGTGTTTATTCATTATTTATGGCAAGTATTGCATATAATTGCCATAATTTTCCAATTAAAACAATAAATAAATCAAGATTTCATGCAGCCCTAGCGTGTTTAATATGTGTGTAACCTATAAAACACCAAACGAGTTGGCTCGTGATGCCACTGTTGGGATTTAATAAACTGTTAACCATTAACAACCACGAGTACGCAGCGGATATGGATCATGTTTGGTTCATATAGTTAACACACAATAAATAAACAAAAGGTAAACAAGAAAACTAACCCTTGAAGTCAACAGCAAATGCAATGAAATAAAGTGATTAAATTACCACCTCTACGGTTGCTCACACAACACGTTGAACAAGCACGTCACGATGCTAGTCGTTACTTCACGAAGCAATAAACTAACAACAAGTGTTTGATTTGCTTTAAACCCAACCGAATACCAAAAAGAAGGTACACGTTTGATTTATGAATGAAAAGTATAATTATAAACCAAAACAATGATTTATATTATACTAGTATTCTTGCCAACCAAATAAAAAAAAACCTTAATTGGTTTTGTTGTTCTCTGCCGACAAGAAAAACAAAGAATAAGAAGGTAATTGATTTTCTATGCGGATGTAAGGAACAATTTCTTTTATGAGTGATTTTTTTATGTCGTACATCATGAGCAGAGGGTAAGGTGATTATATAGTCTCTAAACCCTAGAAGTAGGAAACCTCTTCTATCTTTATCACAACACTTCCTTTTATCCTTATCTCCAAGAATCAATGAACCTATATACTCTCTAGAATCTTAATGGTTGGCTACAACACTTAGGCACCCATATGATTCATGTCTTGTCGTTTTAGGTCCTTTGGTTTACAATAGAAACATACGTGAAGTATTAAACGCACTCTAAGTGTCTTAACGTGTGTGCCCCCAATAGGCTCACACATTTCTAGTCGTATATTGCTAATCCAACTAACATATTCCAACAGACCATTATTATTTGGATCATTAGCAAGGCAAGCAAAGGCAATGGTGATTCACCCGACCGCCACCGTGACCACCATACTCCTTTATAGCCTTCTTCTACCACACAATTTAACTGTCAATTTAGAAAGGCGACGATTGATCCGTTACGAGTTGATAAATTCTAACACCTCTTTGTTTAATTTCATTGTTAGCATTTTGTCATGCTTTTGGTAGTTGACAAATGATCAATGAATGGTTGTTAATAATCAATGTAATTACTAATATCATGTGGATCATCGACTAATATGGAGAATAATGTAGCTTGATAATTAACAAAAGATTAATCAATTATGCTGTATAAACTTTTGTTCAAAAACATGAACATGTTTAATGGGGTTTTTGCACCATAAAGTCATCCTACTATCTTAAAATGTTTATACAGGTCACTATACATTTCTTTTATTTGATTAGATTATTATACTTTTGTTTTATTTTAAAAGAGTCACTGAACTATTAATTACAAAACATTTAAGTCACTAACGTGGCACCTCATCTCAAAATCATTTCCATCTCATCATTTGAGTGCTGAGTCATATTCACATCTTCATGACTTCATATACGGAGTATTATTCTCAACACAATTTCTGTGATAAACCCACGTATGATTGTTACTTTTAATTCTAGGTTTCCTATATTTAAGAGCTTAATCGTTCAATCATTTTGATTCATTTGTCAACTCTTAGTGACTTTACACACAATTACATATTTTGATTTATTATTAGTTTCAACTATTATTCACCAACATTACACAAGATAATCTTTAAACTCGTCATGATATCCAGCAATGCCATACAAGATTTAATAATCAAACAAAATCACAAACTATATTATGTGGAAGAAACACTAACAACCTCTTTAAATTTAGACATGGATTTTATATAAGGAAGAACCCTAAAAATGTTTTTGACGGTGGTGTTGAGAAGTGGGGTCCAGTGGCATTTTATACAACGGTGATCATGTTGTAGACAGTTGTTCGAGTTGTGTTGGCCGGTAGTGTTAGTGGCGGTGTTGGACGACAGATGTGGCGCACGGCGGTGTTGGTCAGGTTAACAGAGGCTATAAAGCAGCAGATGTGTGTAGGTGATGGTTGTGGTATAATGGCTATGGTGTTGCACGAGTGATGTTTATGGTGATTGTGAAGATTGAGGATGAGGGAAGATTGGTGTTAAAGAGATGAAGTTTATGTAGGAGAAAGATTCAGTATTGTCAAGGCACTCAAGTACATAAATAAAGACACATGAGGTGCCACATCAGCAAAATTTTGCCACGTCAACAGATCCAACTAAGTAAGTTATAAAACAGTGACTCAATGGGATAGTTTTGAAAGTAAAATGATGCGCATAGACAAAATAATTATATAGTGACCTAAATGAACATTTTAGAAAAGTATGATGACTTGAGAGTGTAAAAACCCATGTTTAATGAGGTAAGTAGTTCATACTCCCTCCATCACATAATTGGTGTTCACTAACAAGGACGAAGCCACAAAGTAATAGTCGGCAAACTTTGATAATCTTTAGAAACTACACTACAAATTGATTCGATAGAGAGACAAATTACAAAATAGCCAAACATTTTAGAAAATTTACACTACAATTGATTCAAGTTCAAGTGCTTAATCCAACTTAACTCGGCCATCTCAAACATGTATTAAAAATATCTATATTTTGGATCTCTATGAAATACATTATTGACTCGTCACTTTTGATTTATAATCTAATAGACTCAATGGATTAGTTATTGTACCCAAGGCCGCAAAAATCGATAATCAGTAGTCGGACGATCGACTTTTCTGTAGCTTGTAACTGGTCTAGGCGGGATAAATCAGATTGCCATTTCTAAAATGTATAAGGTATTTCTGGTGAGTTTTGGGTATTTTCGAAAAGATTGAAAAAAACAACTTATAATAGATATAAAAAAATACTATAATTGATTAAAACAAGTTTGCGATGAGTTTTGTGTATTTTCGGCATGTTTGACCACCATTGATCGTCGTTGACCGCGTTGACCACGGTCGTCCGATTTGTTCGAACGATTTACACAAATCGAAAAGGTTTGTTGCCCAGTAACGCCTATGCGATGCTTAATCGACCTTATAAGCTTTTTTATTACATTATACCACACAATTGTTTTTTTTAAAGCGAGTTAGTACAGTTACTAAGTTAGTTATTCAATTCCACAGTACTTACCCAGAAGGTAGTCCCTGTCAGCCTCGAATAATAATTAGTAATTCGATTTCATAGTACATACCCAGAAGGTAGTCACTGCCAGCCTCGAATCGACGCATCTATGGGCAGAACCCCATAGATTCCCACCTTGAAGGAAAACCCCCACGGAGAGACTCAAACCTAAGACCTCTCGCATGTGGTAACAACCTCCCTAAGGACACCCTTGGTGGCTAACTGAGTTAACCCAGTTGGTTAATTGTTTTTAAATTATATATGGGCCTAAAATATCAGCCCATGTGAATTGTAATTTTTGGGCCTTCATGGGTCACTCGATATCCATTTCTAAAACTAAAGTAGTTAGGGGTGTTCGTTTGGTCGGTTTACGGTTTAATAGGTTTAATCGGTTTGGGATATTCTGTTTTTAAAATAATTTCAGACACCCAATACCTAAACCAAATTTTTCAAAACCAAACCAATCCAACCAAATAAGTGATCGGTTTATTCGGTTCGGTTATCCACAAAACCAAATAAGAATAGGATGTATAAAACGATGAGTTATTTTCCATACTATTAAATATCAAAATGAAATTATCCATAAACTGATCACGGATGCACATAAAATCATCAATACATTATTCCGGGTTGTTAACAATAACAAAATTTAACTCAAAACCAAACATAGACCGAGTTCCAGACAAAGGAAAAACCAACCAAGAAATAGTCATATAATCTAGATACCAAGAAAACAAAACAAACTAAAAATTAAAGAACCATCAATCGCCTTATTGTTCCATCTCAAACTGGTCTTGCTGCTCCATCTTGAACATTTATCTATGAGCTCTTTAGTTACATGAAGAAAACAGTAGTTTATGTTATATACCGATATAAGAGTTTAGAACATACATCAATTAATAGTTTAAGATAAAGAGATGTTGAACAATAATGATAAAGTTACCCTCTTCAATATTTTGTATCTCATCCTAACTTTCTGTGACGTCTAACAGCATGCATGCAGTTTTCACGAAACCAATCTTGAGTACAAATAAAACTTGCAGGTTTTTCCTCTTTGCCGCTTTCCAAGTGCACCCCATTCTCTACGTTCACATGTTCTTTAGGTTCTTCTTGATACATCTAAGAAGGAAGGGAAAAATGAAAACACAATCACCAAAACATTATTCAAAATGTCCAAATTGAATACACAATCACCAATTTACAAGCTAAAACATACACAATTTTACAATTATACATCCAGATAGATACTAAACATTATCTGAACATTCATATCAGATATAATATAATTTCAAAGACGATATAGAGCTAAAACTTTAACAAACAACAATAATCAACTAAATCTCAAAACTTTCGTAAATTCACTTGTAACAGCTTCAGATCCACAAATTCACAATCATTCACAAGTAAATGAACATGAAAACAACAAACGAAATACGGATGAAACACATACCATAACCATATTGAAACTTTGAGATCGAAACAAGAACCGTCACGATCAAATCAATAACAGCAATACCAAGAACCATTATGTAATCGAATATTTGTAGTGGTAGTGGTGTGGTGATTTATGAATACAAGGATTTCATTTTATAGGTGAAGAAATATGATGATACTGATACGATGCGTGATTTGGGGTGCGTGATTTTGGTGTGACGAGATTACAAAACGATGTTTCAAAATATAGAACTGTCATCACCTAAATCTTCTCTAATCACAATGTTTAATTGCTACTTTCTCATATTATCACTAACAAAACAAACGCTCCTTTGACTTTTCAATATAGATCGGGTATTCGGGTGAAAACCGAATCGACAATAATAAACCCAAATCCGATCCAAAAAACCATTTTATGTTTTGGGTGCAACCAAAAATCCGAACCAAACTCAATTAAGCAAACCCATTTCACCCAATGTCATTTGGGTCGGTTGGTTTTTCGGGTCAACCCATATAATGAACACCCCTAAAAGTAGTGTAAAATTTTAGGTGAAAATCTAATCTAGTTTGAAATTTGTTTCAACTTTGTTACTCTAATTTTATTTTAATTATAAAGTTTATTTAAAGTGTTAATATTGTTTCATTTATATGATATTTTTGTCACATTTAATTATTATTTTGAAGTTACTTCTTATATTCAGTTTCACAATAATTAGTTTTACAAAATGTTGGTTGTAAGTAGTTATGCTAAAAGATGAGTGTTTAATATTAATGTCCAACATTTGTGTTTGGCGGGCTGCATAAATGGAACTCTTGGATTCCTAGAAAAGTCAATATTTGTGTTTGGCGGGCCGCGTGTGATAGGCTTTCAACTCGAATTAATCTTCTTCTTAGAGGTGTTCCCTTGCCATCCTCTTCGTGCCCAATCTGTAATCTAGACGAGGAGACCATTGATCACTGCATCGCTCATTGCTCGACGGATTTCTCAACTTTGGAGAAAAGTCTAGGCATGGTGGAATTTGGATCCTTCTTTGATCTTTCCTTCGTTCTCTATTGGGGATTGGGCTTTTGGTAATATCGCTTCACTTGGTTGTCCAAGGAAAAAGAAGATTATGCACTGAGTCTTTTGTTATGCTATATGGTGTATTTGAAAATAGAGAAACAAAATAGCCAACGCGGAGCAAAGTGAGGTTGCTAAGATTATGGATGAAGACTTGTTCCCTGCCATCCAAAGGATTTTGAAGACTTGGATCTCGGCTCGATGCAAGGAGAGGGATACAAACTAGAGCTGTTGGACTCAGCGCCCATTTGACATTTTTGCTAGTATATAGTTTTTTGGCTTGTTTTGTTTTTTGGTTTTTTCTGGGTTTCCCCTTGTGGCGTGCTTCTGGCCCTCTGCCTGGATTCTTTTTTTCTTTCTCTCTTGTTGAGTGTTTATAAAATCTAGCTTTTCAAAAAAAAATATTAATGTCCAACATGATAATGCATATACGTATATTTTAACAACACCAGTTTTGAACAATTTCAAAAGTTTGATAGTTTTTGTGAGTAATATAAAGCTTGAATAACTAAATTGGAATATGATATGCCTCGGGCTTTATGTCATGGACTAGTATATCTATCATTATGTTTATGTTTATGGTTATTTAGGATATGTCTTTATGTTAGGAAAGTATTTATGTTGTCTCTTTGTTTAGGAAAGTGAATAACTTTTGTTAGGAAAATGTCAAGTCAATGTTTATCTTGTAGTTGGCTTATGATCCAAGCCATGTCTTTTATTCGGTATATATACCGAATCATTCTTCATTATGAATCAATCAAGTTAATCAATAAATCTCTAAGCTTCTCTCTTCTTTCTTACGGAGCTCGCCCACGCTATAGTGGTGCAAATCTATCTCTTCTCCTTCTCTATATTCTTACGGAGCAAGCACACGCTAAAAGTGGTGCTACTATCCGATACAACCCAAAGCGGGTCGTATCAATTGGTGCTTTCATTGAGAGTTCTCGTTGAGAGGCTTTCGATTAGGGTTTCCAAAAAAAAAATTGTTCATCGATCACTATTCACGGTACTGTTCATCAATTACTATTCATCGAGGGTTACTGTTCATCAACAAAAAAATTGTTCTTCGAGTTACGATTCATGGCATCAGACGGCAGTAAAAAAGACACGAGATACGCACTTTCTAAGCTATTGCAAAGGAGAACGGTGGCCGAATATGAGAGTGAGTTTTTGATGCTTATAAAACGAGTAACGGGGATCTCAGAATCTTTACTTAAATCATTTTATATCTCTGGACTTAAACCGCTTTTATAATGTGCACTCTTAAGGTTAGCGCCTACAACTTTAGGAGAAGCCTTTTCCATAGCCCGTATAATGGAGGCTCATTTTGAGTCAATTGAAGGGAAAAAACTGAACATTGAAGAGAAAATAGATATCGTTCTATCATGGACAAGTGAAGAAGCTCCACCTGTGATTGAAGGGTCCTTAGATGCTAATGAGGATATTGGTGTTGTTGAGGTTAGTAGCGCGATAGACGATGTTTTCGATATTGGTGAGAGTAATGTGGGAAGCATGAAAGTTCGTAGTGAGTTTAGCGAATTTTCATAAAATAAAGAAAGTGTAAAAGAGGTTGTTGTGGGTGGTGGTGAAGCGTATGGGGTTGGCGAGGATGAGTTGAATAGAGTGATACCGGTACTTAAGGATGGAGGTGGTGAAATTGATGGTCGTTTGGATGAAATAAATTTGAATTTAGCGAGGAATTAGCGGACAATTGGGTTAGTCCCATACCCACTTCTTTCATGGCTCATCAAAGTCCGCGAGTTCGCCAACTATGGGAAAGAATTGGTATCGGTAATGATCACGGGCTCATGGATAATGGGCGCAACCATAAATTTGTTCAACCAAATATGTGGGGATGGATGTTGGACTCTCAATCAGCATATTCTTCGTATTACCTTTAGGGCAAGGTGATTTTTGAAGGAGTGGGGAGTGTTACGGCATGGGTAGCGAAAGGCGGAAGAATGGTGTTGTGTTATGTCCAAGGTAGTGGTAGGCGGAAGAGGAAAAAAGGTGTTGGTTGCGGTAGCAGAAGGCAGGAGAACTATGGGAGTGGAAGACGGGATTGCGATAGGATTAGGATATGGGATTCTGAAATCAAAAGAGTTTTTCAAGACAACACCTTGAGGATAAAGTGGTTTCGAAAGAGTGGGGAATGATACGCCTCGGGCTTTATGCCATGGACTAATATATCTATCATTATGTTTATGTTTATTTAAGATATGTCTTTGTGTTTGGAAAGTATTTATGTTGTCTCTTTGTTTAGAAAAGTGAATAACTTTTGTTAGAAAAATGTCACGTCAATGTTTATCTTGTAGTTGGCTTATGATCCAAGCCATATTTTTTATTCGGTATATATACCGAATCATTCTTCATTATTAATCAATCAAGTTAATCAATAAATCTCTAAGTTTCTCTCTTCTTTCTTACAGAGCTCACACACGCTATAGTGGTGCAAATCTATCTCTTCTCCTTCTCTATATTCTTACGGAGCAAGCACACGCTAAAAGTGGTGCTACTATCCGATACAACCCAAAGCGGGTCGTATCAGAATACTTATGAGATCCTATAAGATCCTAAACATGCAAAGATCCTATGTAGGATTCAGATCGTTTTTGCTTTGCAGTATCATAAAATCGTAAAATCCTAAGATCAAGATCGAGATCTTAACAACCATGATCATAATCAATTTCGTAATCTATACAAAACATGTCATCGCAAACACGTCAATTGTATGTCGCAACCACTAATTCAATTATCTACCTAGAAAGCATGATAAATTTGACATTCAGAACACTCATTAATCTTTTTACTCTTAGTTTTAACTAACAACAATTTAATATGTCATATTAATTTTATTTATACAAAAACCTATAAAAACGGAACGAAGTGTACAAAACATACAAAAACAGATAAAGACATAAGAAAACGTATAAAACGGTCAAAATGTATAAAACGTACAAAAACATATAAAAACATACAAATACGTATAAAATTGTGTAAAACGTATGATAAACGTATGACAAACTGTACAAAAACGTATATAAACGTACGAAAACATACAAAACGTACAAAAGCGCATAAAAACATAAAAAAATGTATAAAATGTAAAAAACCTACAAAAACGTATCAAAGAGAGATGGTGGATGTGTTTGTGTTTTTGGAGAAGAGAAAAGAGAGATTATAGATTATGATTGTAGGGATAATTTTCGTGAAAGTGTGAAAAAGTTGTGTTAGTGTGTGGCTATACATAATGGATGAAAAGACATTTAGTGGAACATAAAGTAGTACACGTATCAAATTGGTACATTAAAAAAAAGTACGTGGCTATTGTACAGATTTATAACTTATTTATGTTAGCGGAAATCCGACGCTGCATAGACACGTGACATTGATGATTATGGTTTCGGTAAAACAAGTTTTTTTTTGAACGGCGACTTTATTAGAACCACTAGCAAGGAGCTAGTAAATTACAAAGGAATCAAAAAAGGGTGTTGAAGCCAACTAACCCAATTCAAAGTTCTATTACATCTAGCTACACACCAATAAAAAGAGCGTAAAACAATATTGTCGAAAATAGCATCCTTTCGGGGAATAGGAGACGCAAAAAGGAATTGGTTCCTGAAGTTCCAAAGGCTCCACCAAGAAACGTAAAACACGCCTTCCAACACCTCTTTCGTCTTAGAACCTAAACGGATAGATTTGAACCAAGAGAGCCAATCTTCGTACGACTCATAAGGATGAACATCCAAATTCCACCATCTACAAATTAACTTCTGAATATCTTTCGCCACAGAGCAACCGAAGAATAAATGGGACGAATCCTCGAGCACGTGATCACAAAGAGGACAAGCCAAAGACGGAAGCGAGACATTCCTACGAGACAAATTCGATCTAGTAGGTAAACGATCGAGATAAAGTTTCCAAGCAAAAACGTTTACCTTAATCGGAATACTTTTAATCCATCGAGTAGGAACTTCCATTTTAGGGAGAAAAGCCTCATCTAACATAGATCGAACATCCTTGACTTGAAAAACACCATCGCCATTTAAGTCCCAAAACCATCTGTCATCCATATTAGATAAAATAACCGTATCAAGTAATAACGAAAGCTGATCAAGTTGTTGTGACTCTACACCTCCTCGGACATGACGACGAAAAGAAGAGGAGATAGACGTATTCATCTTATCAGCAACCGATATGTCTTTATTCTCTTCAAGAGCAAACAAACGAGGAAAAGAAAGCTTGAGAGCTAAGAAACTAGAAACTCCCAACCCTCCAAATTTCTTAGAAGCAAGCACCTTAGACCATTTGACCCAAGCAATCTTTCTATCACCCTCTTGAATGCCATTAAAAAAATTTCTACGCAGACTCTCCATATAATTAAGAACAGATTTGGGAACCTTGAAAATCGACATGTTGTAGATAGGAGTGGAGCCAAGAACCGATTTAAGAAGGGTAAGACGACCCCCGACATCTTTTAATGTTAAAGATAGTAAGATAATTTTTGTAACAACAAACAAATTGTTTTTGCCCAAGTATGCTATCGTCAAAAAGTAAAAAATAATTCTTAAACAAACATCTTTTAATTACCCATATAATAATTGAAACAATAGTTGAGATAGACGGGTACCTGGTGTTGGAATATGAACAAATATAAATTATATATGTCCGGGAATTATTCGAGCATACGGGGATGCACACGTTAATATGTAGAACGATGTTTTAAATATTATAGTAATATATATTAGTGATTTAGCAAACAATTGATAATTACATTAGTTAGTTGTTTAAATGTTAAACTAAGAGGACTAATGTGTAAAACCGAGAAAAAGGAATGTTCGGGTTGCCCCTCTTTTCCTTGGGCCGGTCGAACTCCACCTCCATGAGGAGGTGGGATTGCTTTCTTGCACTCCAAGTTATAGAGGCTATATAAAGGGATTCAAGGGTTTATTATTGGTGTGTGTTTTAAGAAAATAAACCCTAAATCTCTCCCTTGGTTTGTTCGACCGAAATCCACAAGAGTTTACGGTTTCTTTGTGTTCGATCGACCGAAAAACCCAAAAGGGTTTTCGGCTTTTGTTTTGGTCCGACCCAAAAGAAACCAAAAAGATTTCCGGTTTAGTTGATTGTCAAGATACG
>BQNB010121171.1:0-20504 GCA_026074375.1 Tanacetum coccineum
TATCCTGTAAATTGTTTAGAATAGCTGGAGCCTTTTTAGATGAATTTCTTGGTGTCGGTGCAGTTTCTGCAGTTTTTTGTAGATGCATTTGGTGTCTGACGGTTCAGAGTTGCTGGTTCCTCGTGAGCAATACTTGTAGCATATGACGGTTGACCACCCATGTAATCATCATACATTGACTCTAACAAAAGTTCAAAATCACGTCCAGTTGGTTTTTGAGGTGTTATTGTTGACGGAGCATAAGTAAGTTCAACTCCAGAACTGATGTGTCCAAAAGTCTTACCTTGAAGTCTGGGGTTTGAACTATGATATTCAAAAACCATCGCTGAAAGCTCATCAAAAGTAACATTCGTCGTTTCCATGACCTTCTTTGTCATTCGATTGTAGATTCTCTAAGCACAAGAATTAGTAGAATATCCAATGAAAAAGCCTATATCATCTTTTGCACCAAGCTTTCCAATATCCTTAGGATCATTCTTGGGATAACAAAGATCCCCGAATACATGTAGAAACGAGATATCCAGTTTTTTTATTGTTAATAAGCTTGTATGGTGTTTTGTTGAATCTTGTATGAATTAGGGATCAATTTGAGTAAAGAACGTAGTTGCTACAACATCATCTTATAAGAATAACGGAGCACTAGAAAAAATTAGAATTGCATGAGCAACTTCCACTAACATACGATTTTTGCGTTCAACTAACCCGTTCTGCTGAGGAGTTCTTACAATCGACGTTTGGTGGGTAATGCCAACATATTTAAAGTAAGCCTTAAGCACACTATTCCTGAATTATGTTCTAGGAATCCATAATCACCATAATATAACGCTTCTCATTGATGTTTTTTACTCTTCGTGGACCACACAAATCCATATGAAGGAGATGTAACCTATTCTGATAATTAGGAACAGGTTTTGGTTTGTATGATTTCTTTGTGATTTTCCCTGCTCACCAGATGGACAAAGATGATCTTTCGAGTATTTGAATTTTGGAAGAGATGTAACGATGTTGTCTTTTGCAAGTTTGTCTACGGTGTCAAAATTGAGGTGGGATAGCCTTTGATGCCATAACCAAGACTTGGTTGATGTTGCACAAGCTATGAGAGAAATGGGAGATGAATAGGTCATTTTATGGAGGTTAATGGTGTTATTTTGAAAAAAATCATAAATGGCAAAACTATCTAGTTGTTACCATTTCTTTCCTAGATATAAAACACCTTCACTTCTCATTTACCACACACAATAACACAATTCAAAACACTTCCTTTCTCTCTACCATTTTTGGCAGCAACATCAACACCATAGCAAGGTTTTTCAAGATTTAGTTAAGGGTTTTTACAAAATTTAGGGTTTTGGTATTAAAACTAGGGTTTTCTAAAGAGTATTGGGTAGTTTTGTGCACTCTTTGATCTTTAAATAACTACCAATTTTTGTAAGCATCTCATATATATTTTACTTTCTAAGCATCATTTCATATCACCACTATAGATTGTTGTGTTGAAAGTTATTATAAACTTGGTATAATGAAACCCTAAAACTGTCCAGAATTTTAGTCATTTTGTGAGATTGTTTTAGCCACTTAAAAAAAGCTTTTGCTAAATTTATTTTCATTTCCTTTTAATATAATGTCTTAGGTATGTTCTTGTATAAATTTATAAATTATGGGATTTTTTTATCATTTTCTAATGAGTTTTTGCAAAACTGTTGGTACAATGTCTTGTGTTGCGTGTTTGACCACTTTAGGCTTTGAACCTTGAACCATGGTAGTTCTAAATTTTATGGCTTAGACATGGATCTAAACTCAGCAACTTGAATCACTAAAAAATGTTAAGTATTGAAAGTGTTATGACCCAAAAAAGCGAGTAAAGTTTTTTGGAAATTAACAACTTTGACATCCGGGTGTTGTATTAGATTTTTGGAACCCTTAAACTTTAAACTAAAATGAATGGCTTACATTTTTGGAAAGAAAAATCAAAAAGCTACAACTTAGGCTTTAGAACGGACTAATTTCATTAAGAAATAAATGGGTTATGGCTTAGAGAAGTCGGGTGAACACCTTGTTACAGAAAATTGCTTTAACTTCTTATTTATAAACACTTGGAAAACTTATTTTTAAGTCACATTTAGAACTTGAAAAACCTTAGACACAAGTATATAAGGGTGATAAAAGTTTAATAAACTCATGCATATAGTTCACATTATATTGTAAACCTAAAGCGCCTTATTATTAAATTAGGTCGCGGTGAGGATACTTTGACATTTTCGTGTTTGTACTACTATCGTATCACCTTGTTAAGGTGAGTTTCATAGCCCCACATTTACTTACTTTATACTCGTTTTGAAATACTTTGGGGTGACAAATACATTGCTTGCTTTTACTTATGGACATAAGTGCTTAAACTTTTACGTATTGCCTAAGTACCCGTTATCTCACTATGGCCCCCACTATCATGAACCGTTAATTACTTCATGTAAGCATGGATATTGTGATTTAGATCTATTGGGGTTGACATCCCCGTCCATGTTTTGGTTTCTCACATGGCCAACAAACGCATTTCATTTGGGGAACTCTAGGTGTTCTCAGGATAGACACCTACCGAATCAACAACTTGTAACAACTTGAACTTTGGTTAAGGCTTCGGTGTCATGAGCTTAGTGTGATGGTAGTACTCTTCTTGTGATATTGTATTTGTTAAAATTATCACACCTGGAAATCTTGTGGTCTACTGATATTGTACTTAAACTTATGATCTCACCAACTTTATGTTGACATTTTAGCATGTATTTCTCAGGTACTTAGTTGCACACTCTCGGATAGCATTTTGAAGCATCATAGAGTCACATTTTACGGTGTCGTCATGTTGAAGATTTCTTGCATTACTTTTAACATTTGGATATGTACTAAAATCTTCTTTCATTTACCTTGTGAACTCTTGAAACCTTCTCCTTATGTTTAAACTTTTTAATGAAATCAAACGTATATTTTAAACGACTCCTATAAAGGTCATTCTTTATTTCTTGTTTCTTTTTGCTATGAAGTCATACCCCTGTTACCTTCTGCTGTGATATTTTGGGGGTGTGACAATACGCATATATTTCATTCACAACTTTAGTGTGCCTATTGTCAATTAATTTTCTACTAAGGTTAAAAATTATTCCAACAGGTAATTACCTAAAGTGAGTTCTAGGTTTGTGATGCCTAGGTGAAGCAAGACTTTCTTTGGAACCTAACATCTTAGTGTTCTTGACATTTTCCTTATGTTTCTTTTGATTTGCAATGTTTGAAACATTAGCCTTTTGGGTTTTACCACAAGATTTCATGTCATTCACAAAATTGAAAACGTATACATCATGATTAGCTGTAATCAAACATTTCTTACATGTAGCAAAAATAACTTTTGATTTATCATTCCGAATAGCAAGCTTAATATTATTACATTTAGATGATGACATAGGTTTCTAAATATTAAAAGACGATAAATTCTCATGGTGTACTTCTACTTCCACTTCATTATTCTTGATGCAACTACTTTTAGACACAGAGGGGACCCTATCCTTCTTTCTATTGGTCCTAAGTTGTAGTCTTCTACTCCTAGTATTGCTTTTTACTCTTGTATAAGACAACACATTTTGGTTAGAATTCACATTTTTCTTATTGATGACATAAGGTTGTGAAGTAGTGATTGGTTTTTTCCTAATGCTTGCTTTTATTGGTTTTTAGGCTCAAAATCGTCTACTCTAGAGTTCTTAAAAGGATTAATTCAAAACATTCCTAAGGCAATCACTTTTTATTTTTTCACAACTTTCGTTTCTTTTGGTTCTGGTACCAAGTGTGAAGTGACTAATTTTGTCAAATTATTTTTCTCAACAACCTTGGGAATAAACCAAGTCTTTAGAAATAGAGTTATAGAATTAAGTTTTGTTCCCGAGGTTGAAGGTTTTGCAAACTTTGTATTCGCACTCGTACCTTCCAATGCAACATTTTGTTCAGAATACTTGTCTTGTAACTAGGCTCTTAATTTTGCATTTTCAGAAATCTTATCATTAAATTTTTCTTGCAATTAGTCAATTTTGAGTTTGGTCTGAGCCTGCATCTGTTTGATAGAATCAAAGAGATTATGGTATACTAGCTTCAGATGTTCATTTTCCTTTTCTAAGGACAGATCCTAAAATTCTAAGGACACGTTCTCATCCTCAAGTTTTTGAGAATTCAAATCAAGGGATCTTGTTGCACATTGAGTATTCATACCCTGTCCCTTAAGATCTCCCAACTGAGCTTGCAACCGTTCAATAGTCTGTTGCATGTCATTATGAGCTTTATCGTACGGATTTTTTCATATTTTCATTCCTCGCATTTTTTGTAGCATTTATTCCAAATAGCAGCATATTCATTTTCATTTTTGATTACATGTTTCAAGCTTTTCTTTCGCTCGTTCAAGCTCACTTTGGAGATTCGATGTATCTAAAACATAATAAGATTACACAATAGACATTATATCTTGACTAACAACTACTCTTACGAGACGCTCGTTTTCATGTTCCAAACATTTGATCTTTCCAAAGGATTCATCAGCTTCTTTTGCAAGAGATTTGTAGTCTCGTACGAAATTAGCTGCTTCTTTCCAAAATTCCTTTTCATAATGCATTACTCGTACGTCAATTTGTTTAACGATAGAAGCAATTTCATCTTAAAAAACCTTTTGAATCTCTTGATGAATATGTGACGACCAAGTACTTGCATTTAATGACATTTTTGACTTGACAACATGTTGAAGAGTCACAATGGTATCTTTTACCTTATTGAGAAATTTCTGTGCAACACTTTTTTTAGGAGTATCGTCTGAAAATTCATCATCAGGTATTAAAGTTGGTTTGGAAACTATGTTAGAAACACTGGCCTTTTTGAAAGTATTTGAAAAACATGTTTCTTTTTGTGACTTGGCCATTTGAGAAACAAGAACCTCAGAAAGATTATTAATCTTTGCCCAATTTGTTGGTTTTATTTCCTTGTTTTGTTGTTTCATTTTTAAACGACTCTCTTGAGCAAGTTTTATTGTTTCTCATGAATCATAAACAGTAGGAGGATGATGTTTATCTAACAAAACTTTGTCATTATACAAACTCTTTTGCTTCTTCTGAGCTTGCTTGATATAAAAGGGATTTTGATATCCAAGAGCCATTTTATGTTCAGTGTGGTAAAAGGGTCCGGCTTTGGTGAAAGCATGTGTATCGTTTAAATTAATTGACCCATCTTAACCAAAATGTTGTCTAATTGATTTATTTTCTTATCCGAATCAATGAGTTTATTGAGAAGCTCATTTTCATGTATTTTGAAATCACTCTTTAACTTTTCCCTTTCTTGTTGAGGAAAGGAAATCGTTGATTTTTTTTTGAAAGCTGGTTATTTAGATTTGCAATTTCATCATTCAAAGTGCTTATCGTTTTTGATGAAATCAAATGAAGTGCATTCAAATTTTTGGTTAAGCATTGTTCTTGATAAAGAGACTATTTATAACTGTTTTCAAGCTCTTCAAAATTTTCTTGATTGAATTTAAAATGTTTTTCTTGACCCTTATATCTTGCAAGCTCAACGGTCAATTTCTCATTTGCTTCTCTAGTTTCGTGATTGATCGTGTTTACTTTCTCAACTTCAATGACCAAATTATTATATAATGACTCATAGAAAGCATGTGTTTCCTTAATTGTAGTAGGATGTTGTTCTACTTGTCCTCCACTAAGATCCATATTGGGATTTGCAAGAATGACATTACTATCATCTTGTTGCACCATGTATGTCTCCATACTAGACTCGAGTAGCTTAGTATACTGCTCCTCTTGAGCAAACAAATTAAAAATCTTATTATTATAACAATTTTCATATTGGTGTACCTCAGCTGATCCATCTGAATCCTAGACTAGAGTTGTGTCAGCATGAGTACCCGATGTAGATGCTTGCTGTAAATTTGCCATTAAGATGCAGATTGCATTTACTTCCTCTATCTCCTCACAATCAGCAGCATCATCTATTAAATCAAATTCCTCAGCTTGGAGTTGCATCACTGCTTCCTTCTTTTAAGCAATCAATAACTGAGTCTGAAGGTAAGCAACATCTCTTCTCCTTGGCTATGTTGTGCTGATCCTAGCATAATGACCCACTCCTCGGCAGTTGTAACACCTAATCTGATTTGAATTGTTCCCACTACCATTATTCTCTTCCTGTGCAGCTATAATATTTTCATTCTGATTCCCAACTGCTAGAACAACAATTAGCCCATTCTGATTACCAATATTCTGAATACCCTCATTTTGTCCTGCATTTTGCCCAATCTGATTCACCGTATGCTGGCATGCGTTGTACCTAATCGGATTTCCTGCATTCTACCTTGCATACTAACTAAACCAATTCCCACCATTTCCTCCAACCATTTGCATCTATCTTTTTTGACCCATATTTATACCCTGTTGTGCAATTTTCCTATTGTGAAGGTTTGATGAAATTCTTTGGGTGTTATTAGTTGCTCTGGTGTAGTTTAACTTGAATGCATTAGCCATGAGTACAAGTGCCATGTTCATTGCAGTTTTGGGATCTGAGATGTCTTCTGGATTATCTATTAGTTGTTGCATGTAATTCATGTTGAATGGAGATTCTTGGTGTAACATTTCTCATTTTCAGGTCATTTATGACTTTAATTATTCTATTATTTATTTTTAGAGTTTTGCGCGTTTGCTTTTAATTATTATTGTATAGTTAAATCGCGTAAACTAATCACGTTCAACGTAAACTGACACCAAACAAATAAAAGTTACATCAAGCAAGTGTTATATGATATATAGTAGTATAATTTATAACATATATCATAATGTTATTTATGTTGGTTACGTAAACCGCTTAACGTTTCGCAATAAATTACATTTCGATCATACTCTTGAAGCACCTACCCATATACACTCAAACAAATACCCACTTTTATACCCAATACCCAAAATTTACTTATTTTATTTATGTATAACTCCCTAAAAACCGGACCTAGTGTGGTTATACAAGAAATAAATACAAAACTCCCACTAACTCCTATTTTACACATGTTAAACCTTACACTTATGTACCTTTATACCCAAATTACTAAAGATTGTCT
This sequence comes from Tanacetum coccineum, assembly GCA_026074375.1. NCBI lineage: Eukaryota > Viridiplantae > Streptophyta > Magnoliopsida > Asterales > Asteraceae > Tanacetum > Tanacetum coccineum. The sequence goes on from BQNB010121171.1 coordinate 7,133, forward strand.
CATCACATGTAACCTCCCCCATTTCAGCAGTGGGTTTAGCATTGGAGGAGATATGACTTTTGACTTTGTCCATCCAACCCACCAACATCCCATGGTTTTCCCTTTTAGGTGGTTTTAAGGTTCAAGCATGCTATAAAAGGAAAGTCCAATGACAACTAGCTCATACTCTTTCATGCAAGCAAATCAAAGCACAAAACTCTCTCTAAATCATAACCAAACCCACAGCTCACTATTATAGAGCTAGGGGTTTCATATAAATTTCTTTTACAAGTATTCCAAGCATACAATCATCCTCCAATCTAAGAAAAGATCATCTAAGGTTACTCAAGGTGTTAACAAGCTTGGATTCGGGTTTAACAAGGATTAATCAAGAAAACATATCTAGGATTTTCTTGAATAGGGTTTTGATTTTGGAAGCTTGGTTAGGGTTTATATCTTGTGTTCATCATCCTACTCATCTTCTATAAGGTCTATTTAAAGCATTTCATGTTTATTCATTCATTATCTTTTATGTACATGACATTGTTATACTGAGTAGACGATTATCTTTTATGTACATATTTTTTATATATGTTAGTCACCACCTAGAATTATTTTGTGTTATACAAGGTATGTAAGGGCTTATTAAATTTGAATTTCATGATGTATGTGGTAAAATAATACTTGAAATAAAGAGACATGCGTAGTAAAAGTGTTAAATAAATTATGTGAATGATTTACAAACTAAATGGTGTTGAAAGTTTATTTACAAACTTAAGTATCAAAAGATCACAAGGACATAGATTTCATTTGAACAAGTGTTATGGACTATTAAAGGACTTATTATATGTATGACATATGGTATAATAATTGGTAAAATAATAGTGCAAAGTTCCTAAATAAAAGTAATTACAAAACTTTCTTTATTACATATACCTACTGCTGGAATTCGACACCTAACTTATACATTTTATATTTTATTAAAATAGTACTCATTACAAGGATCGTGAGCATGTAAGGAACTTGAAAAACGGATTTGTAACGAAAAAGATATGACATTTACAAGTTTACGTTAATTAAACGTATAAAAGTGATTTTATAAAAGTTATTTTATGCACATACCTACTGTTTCGGATCTGAACTATAAAAATAAATATTTTATAAACATAGCACTCTTCATGATGAATACAAGGACTTAAGAAACTCGAGAAACGGAATTAAAATGAACAAGTTATGTATTTTATAAGTTACATATAATTAATTACATAAAAACAGTTTTTATGAACTGTTATGAACAGTAAAATGTTACTGTCTCCATATGAGGTTTTTTAATTTTTATCAATTATGATATTTTGATAAGATTTCATAATACGAAGTCGTGGACAATAAAAACGTAATAAATTGAGTTAAAACGATAAAGATATGAGGTTTTAAAATCGCGCGCACTATTTTTACTTTTATACATTCTTTTTATAAAACAATTAAATTAATATGAATATCATTATGTAACCAATAAAAACATTAAATCATATATTTTTACAAATGATGCATTGGTAAATAAAAATAACATTTTTCTTTACGGGTACAGGTACATATAGTTTTTATTTAACCAAGTACGGTTAATTATTAATTTTAACTTTTAAAGAATTAATAAAAACTATTAGGTGGGGTGTGACTATATATCATGTGATGCTTTATGTATATAAAGTACATATACTCATACGCTTATAATTAATTAGGTTGCATTCAAATTGCCAAGGCGATTCACTTATTTGATTTAGATAATCAATCATTCACTTACGGTGAGTTCATAGCCCCGCTTTTATACAATTATATTATTTTACAACTTTGGGGTGAGAAACATGCATCGTTTTACATTTGGACGCAAGTACCCTTTTAAACAAGTTACGAGTTGGCCTAAAGTACTATACCACTATTGCCCACTATCATGAACTGTCAATTGCTAGATAGCGAGCGCGAATGTTATGAATAGGATCTACTGGTAAGACATCCCCGTTCGGGTGAGTATCGCTCACTAGTTTCGAATGTACTGAAACAACGAATGTATACATTTCGAACAATTTTGATGTTGCGGTTTGAACATCTACCGGGCACATTATGTGCATGAAGATTGCATACAAGAAGTCGAGCTTCGTTGTCATGAGCTTAGCGCACTTCTAATTAAACTTTTTGAGATATTGTACAGTGTTACATGTCTTCATTGGAAATCTTGCGTTCCTACTTTATACATTTAACTAAACCTGATGAATTCACACCAACTTATGTATGACGTTTATAAAGCATGTTTTTTTCTAGGTCAATAAGTAACAAGAAAAACAAGGATACATTGGAGGCACCATTTTGGAGTCTCAGATATATAAAAGTTTTGGTGCATTCCATTATGGGAATACTGTTATGTCTTAAAATCTTTACTTTTTCATGGATGAACAATTTAAAGCTTCGGGCTATTTAACAACAATATTTAACCCAATGTATCAATTTTTAACGACTCATATAGAGGTCGTTCTCATATCTTGTGCTATTGATCTATGAAGTAACACTCTCCAACCCATATTCCGCTGCGACCCATTTTGGGGGTGTTACAGATTGGCATCAAGAGCCTAGGTTATAGAGAACCAGGTCAAATGTTTTTTTACTTGGACTATAACCATTTTCAAACATTGCATCATACAAAAGTTTTTCACGGGACACATACACTATTGAGTTGCATTAGTTGGTTATGCTATATGCTTTCATGATCTGTATACATGTTTATATTATACTACATATATACTATGCTGGTCTTATATAATATACTTATATAAGTTTATTTATCTTTCTGCAGTCATGTCTTCTGCATCATCCGCTGTCACCTACACATCTGTCTACACTGATTCCGAACCAGGGAGAGTCTTTTGGGGAACCGATGAGGAGATATCTGATGGAGGTTCTCTACGAGTCATCGTATACGGATACAATGGACTCCCCATGCAGCCAGTAGCCCCACCATCTCCTGACTATGTGCCCGGACCTGAGCCCCCACCATCTCCCGATTACGTGTCCGGTCCTGAGCACCCACCTTCACGTGTCAAGATACCAGATGTACCTAAGCCGAAATACCCCGAGTACCTAGTACCATCCGATGCTGAGGCACCTTTGGAGGACCAGCCTCTACCTACTGATGCCTCACCTACTACCTTATCACCAGGCTATGTGGCGGACTCCGACCCGGATGAGGATCCGGAGGAGGACCCCGAGGAGGATCATGCTGACTATCCTGCTGATGGAGGGGATGGTGATGATGAGCCCTCTGATGATGATGATGATGATGATACTGATGATGAGGAGGAGGAGCCCTCTGAGGCTGAGGATGATGACAATGAGGAGGAGGAGCACCTAGCTCCGGTCGACTCTTCTACCGCACATGTTGCTGACCCTGTTCCCTCAGCTGGGGATACAGAGGCATTTGAGACTGATGAGTCTGCACCTACACCTAGATCACCTCAGATTAGGGTCCCCTTTGCTCAGACACATCTCCGTAGGGCACGGAAGACTGTCAGAGTTGAGCCACCGATGTCAGCATCCATGGAGGCACGCATTGCTGAGTATGATGCCGCACCTACACCACCACTACATGTTGCATCTTCACCATTACCCCTACCATCACCACTCACTACCAGACCTACTGATGCAGGGGAACCATTAGGCTATAGGGCAGCTGGGATTCGGATGAGAGCTGCAGCTGCATCACCACCCTTATTACTTCCATCTACTTCCCACAGGACAGATGATCATGAGGCTGAGATGCCGCCTCGGAAGAGAGCTTGTTTTACTACTCCCACACCCGGATTCGAGATCGGGGAGTGTTCAGCAGCCGGTGCCGCGAGACGGCCAAGGCCTACTCCAGAGGCCGACGCTTGGGATGAGATTGTTGAGGCCATGATGGAGATAGCACCGACCACCTTAGAGGGGGTCGACCAGAGAGTGACAGAGCTTGATACTACTGTTAGGTAGAGGACTGAGGAGTTTCAGGTGCGATTCGAGGAGACATATGATGATCGAGCTTATTTGAGAGCCCGAGTCAACACACTATTCAGAGATAGGCCATATCACCGCCACACAACTTTGGCTTTGGATAGAGAGGCTGTATATGCTCGTATAGCATAGACTGGTTCTGAGGAGAGGAGTGCAGCCATAGAGGCACATGTTAGGACACTAGAGGCACAGGTTGCCACATTGATTGCTCAGACCACATCACTTGGACGTATTGAGACACTAGAGGCTATAGACCCAGAGCCCCAGGATAGGCCAGCTGAGGCTGGTAACAGCTGTTAATCATGTATCATTTGTAGCTATCCTGTATAGCCTATTAAATTTTATGGGTTACTCCCAGCTAATAGGCTGTAGGGACTTTTGTTTTATCTTTTTAGCTATCATTGTATGGCGTGTTAAGTATTATGGGTGACCCCCAGCTAACACCGCCTTAGGTCCATATTTTCACTTTTGTATCTCATTGTACTGAACATGTTGTAATCAGGGCCATCATATATGATTATCGATGTTGTTGTGTATGGATGTTGATTTATTTATGTCATTGTTGATCTCACTTTCAGTTGTATATTTCACTGTGGGTTGTGATCTCATTTTATTTATTATGCATATGTCATGTTGTGATTATGATTGTATGAAATCTGACGTGTATTATATTCCTTGTGATTTTTGAAGAAAATGCCACCAAAAAGAAGAACCACGAGGGCAACACCCGCCACCATAACCGCTCCTACCACAACTGTCACTGATGCTTAACTCCGAGCTTTAATTGATCAAGGTGTTGCTGCTGCTCTAGCAGAACGCGATGCAAGCAGGAGCAGAGATGGCGATAACAGCCATGGTTCAGGAACCGATGGAAGAAGGCAAGTGCCTACTCAACGACAATGCACTTGCACTGATTTCTTGAAGTGTCAGCCTATGAATTTCAAAGGCACTGAAGGAGTCGTTGGCCTGACCCAATGGGTGGAAAAGATGGAATCTGTTTTCCTTATCAGCAACTGTGCTATTACAAGTCAGGTTAAGTATGCATCTTGTACTCTTCAAGGAAGTGCCTTGACGTGGTGGAACTCCCACGTAAGGGCTGTCGGACAAGATGTTGCATATGCAATGCCATGGACGGCTTTGAAAAGGATGATAACAGATAAATACTGCCCCAGGGGCGAGATCAAAAAGCTGGAATCTGAGTATTGGAACTTAAAGGTGAGAGGTACCGATTTGATGACTTACAACCAACGATTCCAAGAGTTGGCACTCATGTGTGATAGGATGTTCCCTGAGGAATCAGCTAAAGTGGAAAGGTATGTCGGTGGTCTTCCCGACATGATTCATGGCAGTGTTAAGGCATCAAAGCCTCAGTCAATGCAAGAGGCAATTGAATTTGCTACTAAATTGATGGACAAAAAGATGCTCACTGCAACTGAACGTCAAGCAGAGAATAAGAGGAAATTTAAAGATACTTCAGGGAACAACCAAAACCAACAACAACCGTTCAAAAGAAATAATGTGGCACGGGCTTACATTGCTGGGCCTAGAGATAAGAAGCCTTATGGAGGAACCAAACCTCTATGTACCAAGTGCAATTATCTCCATGATGGGCCATGTACTCAAAAGTGCACTAACTGCAAAAAGATTGGCCACTCGGTCCGTGACTGTAAAGGTCGACCTACTGCCAACAACAACAATAACAACAACAATAACCAGAGAACCCAAGGGACAAATCCACGAGGCATCACTTGCTTTGAGTGTGGAGTCCAAGGTCACTTCAGGAGTGACTGCCCAAAGCTGAAGAATGGAAATCAAGGGAATCGGGCTGGAAATGGCAATGCTGTAGCAAGAGCTTATGTTGTGGGCTCTGCTGGAACTAACCCGAACTCTAATGTTGTCACGGGTACGTTCCTCCTAAATAACCGTTATGCTTCAATACTATTTGACACTGGTGCCGATAGAAGTTTCATATCTACTGCATTTAGTTCTTTGATTGATATCATCCCAACTACATTAGACCATGGTTATGATGTTGAGTTAGCTGACGGTAGAATAATTTGGGTTAATACACTTATACGGGGTTGCACTCTAAACTTTCTAAATCATCCATTCAACATCGACTTGATGCCCGTAGAGATGGGTAGTTTTGACGTCATTATCGGTATGGACTGGTTAGCTAAATATCATGTCGTAATCGTTTGTGATGAGAAACTCGTTCGTGTTCCCTTTGGAGACAAGATTTTAACTTTTCATGGTGACGAAAGCAACAACGGTCACGAGTCCCGATTAAACATCATCTCGTGCACCAAAACACAAAAATATTTACTGAAAGGATGTCCTATCTTTTTGGCACATGTTACCATGAAAAAGGCATAAGATAAGTCGAAGGAGAAGCGACCTGATGACGTACAAATAGTTCAAGACTTTCTTGAAGTTTTTCCCGAGGACTTACTGGGTATCCCACCAATTCGCCAAGTGGAATTTTAAATCGATTTGATACCTGGTGCTGCGCCGGTAGCACGGGCACCTTATCGACTGGCTCCGTCCGAAATGAAAGAATTGTTAGACCAATTAAAAGAACTTTCCGACAAAGGCTTTATAAGACCCAGTTCCTCACCTTGGGGAGCTCCGGTTTTGTTTGTCAAGAAGAAGGATGGATCATTCCGGATGTGCATTGATTATTGGGAATTGAATAAGCTGACTGTGAAGAACCGTTATCCGCTTCCCAGGATTGATGATTTGTTCGATCAACTACAAGGTTCGAGTATCTACTCAAAGATCGACCTGAGGTTGAGTTATCATCAACTAAGGGTTCGTGAAGAAGAATTTCCAAAGAGCGCATTTAGAACTCGATATGGACACTATGAATTTCAAGTTATGCCGTTTGGTTTGACTAACGCACCTTCTGTATTAATGGATCTCATGAATCGGGTGTGCAAACCATATCTGGATAAATTCGTGATTGTCTTTATTGATGATATTCTGATATACTCGAAGAACAAACAAAAGCATGCAGAGCACCTCAAGTTAATCTTGGAGTTGCTTAAGAAGGAGCAGTTGTATGCCAAATTCTCTAAATGTGAATTCTGGATTCCTAAAGTATAGTTCCTTGGTCACGTGATTGACAGTCAGGGTATTCACGTGGATCCCGCCAAGATTGAATCCGTTAAAGATTGGGCATCTCCTAAGTCTGCAACGGAGATTCGACAATTTTTAGGCCTAGCAGGCTACTACCGAAGATTCATTAAAGGATTCGCAAAGATCCCCAAGCCAATGACCAAGCTCACTCAAAAGAAGGTCAAGTTTGAGTGGAGTGACAAGGCAGAGATAGCTTTTCAATTGATAAAGCATAAGTTGTGTAGTGCGTCAATTCTAGCTTTACCCAAAGGAAATGAAGACTTTATCACTTACTGTGACACTTCAATCAAAGGGTTAGGCGCGGTGCTAATGCAGAGAGAAAAGGTGATTGCTTATGCATCATGACAACTAAAGCTTCATGAGAAAAATTACACCACTCACGATTTGGAGTTAGGCGCAGTAGTATTCGCTCTAAAGATTTGGAGGCATTATCTGTACGGGACAAAATGTACCGTGTTCACAGATCACAAAAGTTTACAACACATCCTTGATCAGAAGGAATTAAACATGAGACAACATCAATTGCTTAGTGATTACGATTGTGAAATCCGTTATAACCCTGGAAAAGAAAATCTCAAGTCGGAAGATGTAGGAAGCAGAAAGAACGAATAATTAGGGTTTAGGGTTTAGGGTTTAGGGTTTAGGGTTTAGGGTTTAGGGTTTAGGGGTTAGGGTTTATGGTTTAGGGTTTTGGGTTTTGTGTTTAGGGTTTAGGGTTTAGGGTTTAGGGTTTAGGGTTTAGGGTTTAGGGTTTAGGGTTTAGGGTTTAGGGTTTAGGGTTTAGGGTTTAGGGTTTAGGGTTTAGGGTTTAGGGTTTATGGTTTAGGGTTGAGTCGCTAAGGTGACCTAAGGGCTCTAATTATGCATGAGTCTCACAAGTCGAAGTATTCTGTTCACCCGGGTTCCGATAAAATGTACCAAGACATGAAGCAACTATACTGGTGGCCTAACATGAAAGCTGACATTGCCACCTATGTTAGCAAGTGTTTGACGTATTTAAGAGTCAAAGCCGAACACCAAAAACCATCTGGCTTACTGGTGCAACCAGCGATTCCTCAATGGAAATGGGAAAATATCACTGTGGATTTTGTCACCAAACTCCCAAGAACGCAAAGTGGAAACGACACCATATGGGTAATTATAGACCGACTCACTAAGTTTGCACACTTTTTACCAATGAGGGAAACTGACCCTATGGATAAACTAGCAAGACTGTACTTGAAAAAAGTGGTCACAAGACATGGTATACCAGTCTCGATCATTTGTGATCGTGACCCCCGGTTTACGTCAAACTTCTGGAGGTTATTTCAGAAAGCTATGGGTACTCGGCTGGATATGAGTACGGCATATCATTCGGAGACTGATGGACAAAGCGAAAGAACCATTCAAACTCTTGAAGATATGTTACGCGCTTGTGTGATAGGCTTTGGGAATGGTTGGGAAGGACACTTATCGCTGATTGAATTCTCGTACAACAATAGTTACCATGCTAGCATTAAAGCTGCCCCATTCGAGGCGCTTTATGGCCGAAAGTGTCGATCGCCTGTATGTTGGGCCGAGGTCGGAGATACTCGGCTCACCGGTCCAGAACTTATTCATGAGACAACCGAGAAGATTGTCCAGATCAAGCAGAGAATTTAAGCCGCTCGTGATCGCCAAAAGAGTTACGCCGACGTGAGGCATAAGCCTTTAGAATTTCAAGTTGGTGACCGAGTTATGTTAAAGGTTTCACCTTGGAAAGGGGTCGTACGTTTGGGCAAACGGGGGAAGTTGAACCCGAGATATATTGGACCTTTCAAGGTATTAGCCAAAGTGGGAACCATTGCTTATAGACTTGAACTACCTCAACAGTTAAGCAGGGTTCATAACATGTTTCATGTATCCAATCTAAAGAAGTGTTTATCCGACGAGCCATTGGCAGATCCGTTAGATGAAATACACATTGATGATAAACTCTGCTTCGTTGAAGAACCAGTGGAAATAAGGGATCGTAAAGTCAAACGATTAAAGCGAAGCCGTGTTCCCATCATCAAAGTTTGATGGAACTCTAAGAGAGGTCCCTAGTTCACATGAGAACGTGAAGATCAATTCCGGATGAAGTATCCGCAACTCTTCACAAAAATCGCACCCTCAACAAGTGTCGCATCTTGAGCCTTGTGGACAAGGCTCCATTAATGGAGGAAGACTGTAACAATCCATTATTTTAGGTCATTACCCGACTCAATTAGTTCCATTATTTATTTTTAGAGTTTTACGCGTTCGCTTTTAATTATTATCTTATAGTTAAATCGCGTAAACTAAAAATCAATGTTTAATATAAACAGACACCAAACAAATTAAAGTTTACATCAAGCAAGTATTATATGATTATAAGAAGTATAATTTATAACTTTTCATAATTTATTTTTGTTGGTCACATAAAACGCTTAGTTTTGCAATAAATTACATTCGAGCATACCCGAAAGCACCTATACCCATCTACACTCAAACAAATACCCACTATTATACCTAATACCAAAACTTTACTCATTTTCTTATCTATAAGCTAATGAAACCGGATCCAACATGTATTCTCATGAAATAAATCCAAAACTCCCTACTAACTCTTCCATTACAAGTTGTAAACATTACACAAGTACACTCTTATACCATTTCTCCATAAATTGGCTTGTCATGGTACCCTACACCCCATTTCAGCTGTGAGCTTCTCTTGGGAGGAGGAGAGCTTTTTGCATTGTACTTGGAAACCACTATCATCCCATGGTATTAGTTTAAGGTTGTTTTAAGACTTTCCAAGTGCTATAAGTAGTAAGTCCTATGTAAACTAGTCATACATTTTTCCATTACAAGAAAAACAAGTTATATTCTCCTAAAAATAAGCTCCAACCCACGGCTCAAAATAGTGAGCTAGGGTTTTATAATTGTTTGATTTCTAAAGCATTCCAAGTATTCTAGTTTTCTTTCTAAGATCATCTAAGGTTACTCAAGGTTATTACAAGCTTGGATTTGGGTTTAGCAAGGATTAATCAAGAAAACATATCTAGGGTTTTCTTGATTAGGGTTTTGGATTTGAAAGCTTTGTTAAGGTTTTTATCTTGTGTCCATCTTCTTACTCATCTTCCATAAGGTCCATTTAAAGTATTTCATTTCCATCCATTCATTATCTTATGTGTACATGCTTGTTATATATGTTAAACACCACCTAGATTCATTTTTGTGATGTTTCTAAATAAAAGGAATTATAAAACTTGTTTTATTAATCATAAAACCCTAATGAATTTTTATAACCTACTATTTGAATTCGACACATAACTTATACATTCGATGTTTTATTAAAATAATACTCGTTACAAGGATCGTAAGCATATAAGGAACTTGAAAAACGGATTTATAACGAAGAAAATATGACATTTGCAAGTTTACGTTAATTAAACGTATAAAAGTGTTTTTATAAAAGAAATTTTATAAACCTACCTACTGTTTCAGAACTGAAATAATAAAATAAATAATTTATAATTATATTACTCTTCATGACGAATCCAAGGGCGTAAGAAACTCAAGGAACGGAATTAAAATGAACAAGTTATGTATTTTACAAGTTATATATAATTAATTGCATAAAAATGGTTTTTATGAACTGTTATGAACAGTAAATGTTACTGTTCATAAGAGAGTAAATTTTTATAAATATAATATTTTGATAAATTTCTTAATTACGAAGCCGTGGACATAATAAACACTTAAAACGGAGTTAAAACGATAAAGATACGAGGTTTATAAAATCTTGTGCACTATTTTTACTTTTAAATATTATTTCATAAAACAATTAAATTACTAATATAATATTATTAAATCATCAATAAAAATATTAAATCATATATTTTTAACCAACAATACACTAGTAAATAAAAATAATATTTTTCTTTACGGGTACAAGTACATATACCTTTATTTAACAAAGTACACTTTAATTATTCAACTTTTTTTTCAATTTAACCAAAACATATTAGGTGGTGGTGTAACTATATGACATGTGACGTGTTATTTATATAAAATACATTATGCTCATACGGCCTATAATTAATTAGGTTGCATCCGGATTGCCAAGACGATTCACTTATATGATTTAGATAATCAATCATTCACTTACGGTGAGTTTATAGCCCCTCTTTCACTTATTTTACATTTACTTTACAAATCTCGAGGGATAATACATTCTCGATACAACTTGTTTACATGTTCGTTTACAATATCTTTTACATACTATTCTACACACTTAGTTTACTTACTTGATTTTGCAATTCATTAGAAACACAAATACATGGTTGTGAGATTGACATCCCTTCGGGTGAGTAGCTCTCACTAGTTTCGAATGTACTGAAACAATAAATGTATACATGTCAGAACAATTTGGATGTTGCGGGTTGAACATCTACACGGGCCCTCATTTGCATTAAATTGCATACATAGATGTCGAGCTTCGGTGTCATGAGCTTAGTGCACTTCGTAATTACATTTGTGATATTGTATTCGTTGCTTATCATACATTTAGAAATCTTGAGGTCCTACTTTATACATTTATCAAACCTGTGAATTTACCAACTTTATGTTGACGTTTTAAAGCATGTTTTTCTCAGGTCAATAAGGTACAAGAACAAAGATACATTGGGGGTCAACCTTTTGGAAACCACTTTGCATGAAGATTTAAATGCATTACATTTTGGGATTATTCTATTATGTGTTAAAATCTTTACATTTTCATGGATGAACAATTTAAGCTTCGAGCTTTTGTAACAAACAAGTTTATTTAATCCAATGTATCATTTTAAACGACTCATATAGAGGTCGTTCTCATATCTTGTGCTGTTGATCTATGAAGTAACACTCTCTGACCCTTATTCTGCTGCGACCCATTTTAGGGGTGTTACACCCCGTCTCCGACTTTCAATATCCATTCTACAAATTCTCGTATTTTTGTTACATCTTTAGGGCGTGCGCTCACAGTCCGCCTCATGTTCACGGTCAACTTAAGAGCATTGCAATGATCCCACAAGTAAGACTGCATGAAAGATGCACTTACAATGTATCGCTGTGAACCTTTTTAAATAATCGGGAGAACCTGCCTATTCTTACGTAGCATCATGAAAGACCATTGTTGTGTTTCCAAAAGGCTGTTCACATGTGTCATACCTATTCTTACGTAGCATCTATAAGAATTTCGTCGGGTACATCTATCGAAACCTCTCTATCGTTTGCTTTTTATGGTCCAATGAAATAAGGTAATTAAGTAATCATGTTCATAATATGATAATAGAAGATAACATTATTTAGGATAATATATGTTCATTCATATAAGTTAGAAATTTAGCATGATGGGTGATTTTGTCACTATGTCCATAAGCGCATATTGTAAACATCTTATAACTTATAAGTGCTTCTTAATTATAAGAATAACCCTAATAATATAATTCGAAGACCCTAAAGCAGAAAGATCATGTGTTACCCGACCATTTCGGCATGTAACAAAATCACCCATATCGACCGTTTAACAAAACCACCCAACTCTTTACATAAAATCACCCATATCAACCCGTTACACAAAATTACCCATATCGACCTATTACACAAAATCACCCATATCGACCCGTTACACAAAACAATTCTAATGGTGAAACTTAATAAGTTTTACCATTAGCACCATTTCCAATCCGTAGAAAAATCTAATGCTAGAGTGAATGTAACACACAATGAATACACGAACTATAACAACTTTTCCTTTACGTAACAGAAATGTAATACAAATGAAGTATCAGCTAACCATGGATAATGAATAAATGAATCATTACAATTAAAACACAATAAAAATCCACATTCATTCTAAATAGTATTCGTATTTAAATATATTATCCACCTATCATAAACAAATTAACGCACAATCACAAATGATGCACTTTCATTTTCTTCTTCCTTTCTCCGTACTTGTTGTAACACCCCCAAAATCAGGTAGCAGCGGAATGGTAACAATAGAGTGCTACGTCAAAGTACAACAATCAAGATATAGGAAACGACCTTAAATGGACGTTTTAAGATAAGATTTCATTCGATGTCATAGCAAAATATAAAAGTTCATACATTCGGTCCCATAAGTTGTAAAAGTCATAAACATTCTTAATTAAACAAAAGCTTCATAATACCCAAAAGATGACTTAAGTTTTTAAAG
>BQNB010121172.1:0-20504 GCA_026074375.1 Tanacetum coccineum
CATGCTTATCCTTCTATTTTCTTTCTTATTTCTATTGTGATGTGAGGAGGCTTGTACTCTTCTGATTCTTGTTGTGTTTGTACTTGTGATTGTTTGCAGGATTCACCCAAAATTTTCTAAAGACTCTCGTGTTCGGTGTTTTGTCCCGGTCCACTCGAGCTTCCTAGCCTTTTCTTGTCATTAGTTTGGGGAATCTGATATCCTAAATATTATTATCGAATAACATTTATCTTTTAGCACACTTAATAAACGGCTTGAGATTTTTATGATATTTTCTTTAGGCTTGAGTTATGCATTCAACCTTTTTGAGTTCTAGTATGGGGTTTTTAAGTCTTAGGCTAGGAAACATTGAGGACAATGTTTAATTTTAGTATGGGGTAGTATATCTTCGATATGATCTTGCCTACTTTTGCCATTGTTCCCAAGTACCCCGTTTTCCCACAAAAATTTTAAATTTTTATGTCTTAATATCTAGTTAGTTTAGTGTGAATATTAAAAAAAATGTTGAAATTTTTTAAAAAAATAAGTTGACACGAATGTAGGTTTTCCATTGGTGAGAATGAAAAGTAAATTTTGACCCGACCGGTTTTATATCTTAGCTTTTCTCCTTAACTGAAAATAGATTGATTTTTGCTAATCTTTTATACAAGGAGCTATAAAACGCAAGTCTAGCTTGAATAGGTCAAGACTTTGCAAGTTTCCATAATTGATTTTAAATATGCGAAGATCGATTTATTAGAGTTGAGATTGTTGCCAGTCTACGTGACTTGTTAAAGTGCCGATCTTAATTCATTAGGCTAAGTATTCACGAGTTTCTTTATTAGAAATTTTAAATTGTGAAGAACAAGAGATGATAGAGTAGAGTATAAGTTTTGATGCTAAACATAGAATAGTTGGATTTCTTTAAAGCTCATAAGTGTTAATTGTGGCTTTCTTTTTCTCCCATAGCTTGTTTTCACCGTCTATTTATATTGTTGAATAAATAGAGTTGTGCGGTTTTGTGGGTTAATAATTAGCTTTAATAGGAAGTTTTACTTTAGTTCCTTTGTGATTTAAGATGAGTTACAATCAGGAATACTTAATTTGGCATACTATATGTATCATAATAATAAATATTTTGCTTATCCCTTAAAGAGCCTTAGGGTATATGGGGTAAGTAGAATTTAATAAGTAAAATTATAGCCTTATTCATTCCTTAAAGAGCCTAAGGGTATATGGAATGGATATTGTTGCTTAATTTTTGTCTTGTTTGTACCTTAAAGAGCCTTAGGGTATATGGTGCAAATAAGATTGGTCCATTTATGTCTTAAAGAGCCTTAGGGTATATGACATGAATGGTGCCTTGCTTAAGTAACCTAATAAAAGCCAAATTTTGGTCGCCTCGATGTGGACTTTAATCTTGATGACATTTGATCTTTTGAAAAGGGCTAGGAGTAGTGTTAAAGAGCCTTCGGGTATATGACTTAAATAAAATCTTGAGATACAAAATTAAGAATAAGGGAGGAAAAGTAAGTACACAATTAGCTTTTATGAGTAGTGTTAGCATCATAACTTGTAATTTACAATGATCTTGTTTTTAAGCTTGGCATGGAGAAGTGAAAATCGGGGACAATGAATTTCTCTTTTCAGACACTTTAAGTGTTTTTTGTTCCATGATCCTAAAAGTTATCAAAAGAATAATGAAAGCAATGCACTATGTCACACAAGAATAAAATAATAAGTTGTAGGATGTAAATTATGAAAAAATCATAAAAATGAAAAAATCTTTGAAAATGAGAAAACCGGGTGTTTTATAACTTGTGACTTTGAAACTCTCCCCACAAAAGACTTTACTACTTCTTAAAGGATTAGTTTGGGGAGGTTTTGAGGTATTTGATTATAGAGCATATAATATTGCGTGAGGACACACAATCGTTTAGTTTGGGGAATTTTGATATGTGTGAAAACACATATCCGTTTTATATCAAAAATGACCCATTAAAGACAAAATTGTGCTTAAAATGCTTGAATATTGCTTGTTTTGTCCTTGTTATTGTGTAGGTATGGATGTAGTAGAAATCGCAAGAAAACAGTCAAAACCGGACAAAAACGGACACGAGAACGGAAGAGCATACAAAAAGCCGGAAGAATGCTATCAAAGATCAACCAAGGTCAACATGGTCAACACTAGTCAACCACTAAATGACAAAATCCAAAATTTTTTTTCCCAAAACAGCCTTCATGATTAAACATATTTCAAAAAGCCCTAAAACCCTAACACCATTAGTCCTTTATTAATATAGGACTAACGGTCGTTAAGTCCACTTATTAAACCCAAATCCACAACCGGTTACCCTTACCAAGCCTAAAAATCATAACCCTCAGCCCATTTCTTTTCACTAAAGCCCATAAGTCAAAATGAATAAAAGCCCGGGTCAGAAGGTCAAAATACATCAAACGCACCCTTTTATAAGCGGGAAAATTAGTTTTTTACTATTCACTGTCTTCTTCGAGTTTTACCAAGCTCAAAACAAAGGGCAAATAGAAATTGGATACGTGGCTTGGTAATTCAAGGGTCAAGTTCCAAGCTGGCAAAGTTATACATCACCAAGCCCTCTCATTGGTGGAAACCCACAAGGGAATCACACGTGGATACAAAGAAAGCACATTAAGACGTGAAATATTACACTAGAATGCTTGCAAAAGAAGCACACAAGGTCTGACACACGGATGCTACGCTGGCAATCCGTGTGCTCATCAAAATGATCCAAGGGCCATGAATGAAGATCCAATGATTGAGATGAATGAAGGGACATGATGGATGGGGGAGTGTAAAGCTTCTCACCACAGCTATAAATACAGGCATCCATCACTCACAGCGAGATATCTAGGAGTAGCTTTTAGTTAGCTTATAAAATCAGCTTATGTAATTTCTTTTAATAGCTTAGTAATTTTACTCAATGTAATTTTCATTCTCAGTTTGTAACCAGTTTTCAATTATTAATAAAAGTTTGTTCTTCATAGTTGATCATTTGTCCTTAATATTTTACTTTAATACAAAATTGTTTGATTAAGCTTTACCTTTGATTACATAAGCTTATAAGTTCTCTTAAGCTAGCTGCTAACTCAGTTAAGCTCACCAAGGCTTAACTGAGCTTATCATACTCAAAAGTCTTCCCTAAATAAACCACAGCTTAAATTTGGATGATGGATCAATCCTGGAAGGATCCATAGACCTCACTGGCTTATTCTCAATAAGCCAGAGCTTGTAGACATAAGCTCTTGTTGAGCATTAATCCCTGTTTAGCTGGGATTCAGGTTCTAAAACTCATTTACTTTTCTGTTTTAAATATTTGAGTATAATTTTGCTTATTAGCTTAGTAATTGCTTAGTTTGCTTAATTGTTTTGCTTATTTGTGTTCAAATCTATCTTATAGTGCTTATTAAATATGCTTGATCATTTGTTCTTAGCTTTAGTAGTATAGTTCTTAGATTTCTTCATTGTGTCTCATAAAATCATAAAAACCTAAAAATAAGTAGCATAGATTGGTAGCTTAATGATTCTAGCTTATTTGATTGTTAGTTTAAGCTCATAAGGACTGTTTTTAGCTGTTTGAAATCTGGTATTAAAGTTGCATTCATTAAAACTCATTGTAATCAGCTAAAATGAAATTCATGGATTTTAAGGGGGTGTTTGGCACAGCATGTACTAACTTAGAGTTAGTACTATTTGTGACCACTTTGGTCTTTAAAACTGCATTTGGAAAGCATTCTTAGTTTATAAGCTTGAATTCTAGGTAGTTTGTTAGTCTTAATCAAAGTTTTCATAAGATAGTAGTTAATTGTTGAAACTGTGGGTATAACTTTCTTTTTCATAGTCATTTTTAGCTCTAATGGTCTTTAGTTGATTTCATAGCTTAGCTTGTTCTCATTTTGATGTTTTGAAGGTGTAGTAACATTGACCTTTAGCCTGCACTAAGTGTTTTTTAGTTTTGGTTTTTTTTCATTGCAAATTGCATCAGCAATAAATATGAACAAATTGTCCCTTTTAGTATCAAAATTCAGAGGGTAGTTATAGTTTTTAGGTTTTGAATTTAATAAATTTTTAGGTTATTAATCACTTGTCTCAATTTGCTTTTTCAAAATAATTTCATTTGCTTATCTGTTTTTTAGGATGAAAAATTGATTTTTGTCTTTTTAAATCCAAAGCAAACTTAGTTAAAGCTGAGCATTCTGTCAGTTTTCAAACACTTTTTTTTCCTTAAGCTATTGTTTTCCAAATTTCTTTTCAAAAGCATTTAAAAAAAAGCTAAGAGGTCTAGGTTAAAGCCTCTTTAAGCTGTTTTGTCTTAAGAGTCCTTTAGCTTATAGAAAATTAAGCTCAAAATGCCATTAAGGCCTATTTGGTTTTTAGAGTTAAGTAAAATAGCTTATTTTGAATTCCAGCTTATGGCTGTCTTCTTTGTGCTTATTTCTTTTCAAAATTAGCTTATTAGGTTAGACTTAAGTAGTTAGTAGCTTATTCTACTTAAATCATTAGCTTAATTTAGTTGTAGCTTTTAAGAAATTTTGAAAAAGAAAAAAAAAGTAGTTTAAGTAATCTGGCTATTTTGATAAGTAGTTTCTAGCTTATTTACTTGATTTCATTTAAGTTGTTTTCACAAAAGTCTTTCATTTTTAGCTTATCTTCACTTTTGTTTTTAAGAGTTTTCAAAAATAAAAAATTGAATAAAAAGGTTGAGGGTGGGACTTGAACCCATGACCTCCTATATACACACACCCCCTCCTTACCATTGTGCTACATTAGCTCATCCATTAGGATTGCCTTTCATTAATGTGTTATACACATTTTGGTTTTTAGACTTAAATATAAGCCGAAGCTTAATCTGTCTGATTTAGTGCTTATTTGTTTAGCTAAGTATGTTTTTCTATTTTTCTTGTGTTCCTGGTAGCATTTAGTCCCTTTTGTGATTTATCTGAATTTTTCCATTTATTTCTTTAATCTCTATAATTTTTTCTAGATAAAAAATTTTTGAAATCCATAAAAAATAGAAAAAATAATTTTTTAAAAATACATAAAAAACTGTTTTTAGTTTTAGAATTTTACTTTTAGGTTTTCATTGATTAAAATCATTTTTGTCACTTTTAAATTTTAAAATTTATTTTTAGGCTTTTTAATTTAGTTTAATAAAATAGAATTTTATTTTAAAAAATAGTTTTCTTAATTTTTATCAATTCTTAGATTTTTCTAAAGTTAAAAATCATTTATTAGAATTTTAGGAATTAATTTGTTATTTTCTAGGATTTTTAATCATTAAACTAGTTTTTAATTCATAATAAATTCAAAAATAATCAAAAAAATAATTTTCTTTTTCTTAAAATTTTCTTTTGTCTTAATTTAGGTTTAGAAATTTTATTTGCATCCATAGGAGTTAATCTTGCCTTAGTTGCTTAATTCTTGCGTTTTTTTGTTCCCGTTAATTATTTTTGTGCCTAATTGCTTTTGTTTGCTTATTTTAATTGTTGATTTTAATTTGTAGAAATAGACAATCAAATTAATCTTTGTTTCCAAATAAAATCATTATCCGAACATCAAACATGGTTTCAATTTCACAAATCGTTGGGGAATAACGACCCGGGAATCATACTTCCTGGTTAATATACGTATTATATTCTATATATTTGTGAAGATTTTCCTTTCTACCTTTGTCCTCAAGGGTAGTTTGGGAATTTTCTATCATATTATATTTTATATTTTACGTGTATAGAATTGCTATACCAAAGATATTCAGAGAGAGTTAACGAGTAGAGATTTAATCGGCAGTTGATTCTCATAGGATACATTTGTGCTAATTTTATTCTTCTCACAAGATTTTAAGTATATGTGCGTACAATATTTTGCTGATTCTGAGGTATCAAAACCAGCAAGGGGGAAGGAGACATACATCTGAACGCACAACGAGTACACATGATGAACTTCATAACTTTTCCTTATTTAAGGTCATTCCGGGAAGACAAAAGTCATAACCGTAGAGAAAATCAGTGTTGTAACTCGTGGCTTTTGGTGTATTATTCCAACTACGTGGGGGAAGAGATGTAAGAAACCATTTCTATGATGATAAAATAGGTACACAATTGTATGATGATTCCTCTAGTTAGTCAGTATCCTACAGGAAGAAATGTGTTCATCCGAGAAGTACTTGATTTTTATGGTATTGTTTTGGTGTTGTCATTTCGACTACATCCAGTACTTAGGTGTTTTTTATGGTACTGTCTTGGTGTTATCATTTTGACTACATACGGGATAAATTGCTTTCACTCGGGACTTAGTTGACTTTGGTGAAACAATTTAAATGTGTTCATCCGGGACTTACTTGATTTTTACGGTACTATTTTGGTGTTATCCTTTCGACTACATCCGGTACTTAGTTGTTTTTATGGTACTGTCTTGGTGTTATCATTTCGACTACATACGGGATAAATTGCTTACACTCGGGGCTTAGTTGACTTTGGTGTAGCAATTCTCATCTGCAATTTCCTGAAGGGAGAAAAGTGCATTTTTGGGTCTTAATTGATTTTGATGCTACGTTTTCGACTTTATTGATGGGATTGAGTGTGTACTTTGGGTTTTTGGGCTTCATATAATGAGACTGATTGCATCACTTCAACTACATGGGGGAAGTGATCTCTTGACACTTTTGGTATGCATTACTTCAGCTTCCAGCGGGAAGAAAAGTGAGAAGAATTATTCAAGCGTGAGAAGATACGTTGCTGATCTATTTGATGATCCCCCGAACGGATAATCATTATGCTTATTTTTAAAAGGAGCAGCAATATTTGATGTGGTTTGCTACTTATTCTGCTGTGCACTTAATCATTCTAAGCTTGTAAGAAAGTTGTGAAACTGCTCAAAAAGAAGATTGTCGGTTTAGGGGGAAGCTATCAAAGCTTCAAAATAAGGAGGCTCAAGATCAGACAAATATTCAAGAGCCTCAAAAGCTATGGTGGTGAAAGTTTAAGAGATGTTGACTACATACTTCTACAAAGAACATAATGATAACTTCATTCTGGTATTCAGGTCGACATCATCTTAAATTTGTATAATATATCTTGTACATTATTAAGTAGTGTATCTTTAGGTGTTATGTGTCAGTGTATAAATTTTTCATGAGTTTTTCGTTAAACTCAAAATCCTTCAAAATTCTTATACCTGACACTAACAGATTCTCTTATTAATTTGAGGGGGAGCTTTAATATGTTCCAATATCGGCTTGTAAAGAATCAGAACATTTTTCTCCTAGATTTTTAACATATTTGAATCAATTGATATCTAAAATATCAAAGGGTCTGAAATTTTTGATAGGGGGAGAAAATGTGATTAATATATGAAATCTGATAAAAATCTGATCTTAAGACTTAATCAGGTACTCCGCCCTCCATGTGCCAAACACTTTTGAAGATCGATGCACATGTTAAGGGGGAGCATTTTTAATGAATCAAAACATTCAAGGTATAAATGCTTTGATGTTTACATCACTCGTACCCTGATTGATTTTCAACTGGTTTTATGGCAAACTGAACTGTACCAAAAGACCGACCCTATACTTACTTTATCGGAGTTATAAGGATGGTAAGGTTAGGTACATGTTCCCATGATCCCGCCAGAGCCGGAGGGATCTACCCAAGGACAATCCACTAGTTAGTGTAGAAGTCCTTAGGTATGATACAAAAAGGAGTAAAGTGAGAATAAGGGAAGAGTGCCGACTAAGATGGAGCTAGTACTGGAATAAACCCAACAAGGTACTAGTTATGAAGTCTCGGTAAGCACTGAAGGGGTTGAAGAATGAAAAAGAAATGTAAAGATAAAGGGTGAAAAGAAAGCAGCCTTCCTTATACATTCGGCAGAAACCGGGTCAATATATATGTTGTCAGAATCACGTGGTTGATTTCTGACATTGAAGACAAGTATCATGGACCCAGTGATACGCTGCACAACCCTCCCTAGCCACTCAAGGTCTCTCAAAAGACTCTTGTGTCACACCTCGAGATTTTCCGGTCAATATTTAAAGTTTTTTGACAATTATTTTTGACTTTTATACCTTACGTTTGAATCTGGCGGTTTACCGGGAAGTAAACCCGCGTAAATCTGAAAAACGTCACCGGACGCGTTCTGGCATCGGATATTCATTAGTTTAGATATTATATGAGTTATTTTATCTTTTCTAAGTGTTTTGTAGTTTATAATCACTCCCGATATTTATTTTTACGCTTTATTATCTACATTGCTTTTTTCGCGTTTTTGACCTAACGGAACCTCGGAAACTCAAAATCTTTTCGTGTAAACTTTAGTTATTGTCCATCTCGTATTCTAAAGTCAAATATTTCATTCACCCTCTTCTCTTGTTATACTTTGGATGCCTAGACCCAAACCAAATGCACCATGAGCTTTAAAATTTAAATGGCATCTTTTCTTGAACTTCCTTTGCATGTGTGTGAAAGTGACACATGAAGGAGTCCATTTCATACACAAATACCACCATTTGACTTATGCATGTGATTTTTGATCACATGTACACCATTTGACCTCATTTGACTAAGCTTATGCATCTAATATGAGCCATTATCCAAAAAAATGAACCATATGGTCCTTATGGCTATGTTCGGCCGAGCAAAGGTGCACACACACCTATGGTGTGTGTTGGTCACTTGTTACTTAAAACCATGTAACCCTAAACCATTCTTGTCCTATAAATACTAAGAACTTCTCATTTTAGGGTTCCATCTTTTCTTATAGTCTCCAAAAATTTTCTCTCTTCCCTTCCTTTGCTCTCTAGGTCACGGCACAAACACACCATTTTAGGGTTTTCATATCTTTGATTTTTTTTAACAAGATTCACTCATTCCAAGTTCATTTCTAAGATCATCCAAGGTGTTTGTAAGTATTGGTTCTTTGATTTAAGGGTTTTCTTCAAGATCTATAAATTAGGGTTTGATTTTATTTGGGGTTTTTCAAGATCTATTGATTTTGGGTATAGATCTTGTGTTATTACTTCTTGTTTTTCATTCTTGTAAGTATCTTGAATCTTTCTTTGTGGTTTTTCCTATATTCTTCTTATATGTTCAAAGATCCATACATCCATATGTTGTGTTTCAATTTTTGAAAGATTTTAAAGACAAGATTTCATAAATAATGATACTACTTTATTTTACTAGTTAAATATTATGTTCTTGGTGAGATGAGAGTTGATGAGTGTTGCAACAATAGAAATGAAGGGATTAGGTTAGATTTAGGTGTGGTTTTGTTGTGGATTAGTTGTGAATGGAGATTAGGCTAGATTAGGCACTATTGTGAAGTTTGGGTGGATTTTGGTTGCGTTTTTGGCAAAAAGTGCTTGCTGTCCCAAATTTGTTTTGAGGTTTTGGTCGACCTAAAAATGTTTTCATTAGGCGTAAAAGTAGTTTTTGAAGAGCTCGTTTCGAGTAGATAGTTTTCCATATATCGCACATTAAAATTTGATTTAAAACGACCAAGTTATAGCCAAATGAAACTTGAAACATTTTTCGACAAAACCAAGTGAATAGTGTGCTGATGTGAATAGTAAAATGAGTTTTCGGACACTTTCGAACATTTTTGGACTTTCTAAACACTAGCAAAGCATATAGTAACACATACCTATTGATTAGTATCATTTAAAGACGTCGTTAATGAAAGAAACACGAAAACTATGATCCGGTGGTCTTGGTGAGTCAAACCATATGATAGCCATTTTAGTGAGAGAGAGAGTAGAGAGATAAAGTAAACTTGATAAAAATATGGAAGATACAAAAGACTCAACCCCTCTATGGAAGCCATAGAGGGGTATTTATACCACCAGACATTACATAAGAATCCTATATTGACTATACTAGTCCCTGTGTGTGGTGATATGGTAAAAAATGGTAATTCCGTAAATGTCTTCACGTAAAGTGAATTCCTAACAATCTTCCCTCACGGGACGATATACGGAATTACTTACAATATTTTCCTAACAAGTACATAATGATTAAGAACAATAACTTCCATGAAGCTTCCAATGCTGATGACGTCTTCTGTGGTGTTTGACTTCAAGTCTGCACTCCAACATGAATCATCTTTGTAGTACTTTGTAGAAGAAATACTGTAATAGGCACGAACTAAGTAAGCCATACACTTCTGATTAAGGAGAAGCTTCTGAATTAGCTTTCCCCTAATTCATGCCACATAATCTTCATTTAGAAGCTTTCAAAGCTTCCCCCTAAACTCGCAATGAATCAGATTCCCCCTAATTCATGCCACATATTCTTTATTTAAAAGCTTTCAAAGCTTCCCCCAAACTAGCAATCCTCTCTTGAGCAGTTTCAAAGCTTTCTTACAGGCTTAGAATAATTAAGTACACAGCGGAATTGGTAGGATACTACATCAAATATTACTGCTATTTACGAATAAGCTTAGTGATTGATCGTTTGGGGTAAACATTATTTGGATCAACAACGTATCTTCTCACGCTTGAATAATTCTTCTCATAACACTCCCCCCTCGAAATTCAAATAATGCATACTAAAGTTCTCAAGATATCACTTCCCCCATGTGTCTGAAGAAATGCACCCAAAAGCCATAAATTAAAGCTCTGATTTTCTCTGTGGTTATAACATTAGTCTTCCCGGCATTTCCTAACTTAAAAAAATTCAAGAAAGATGTCTTATGTCAAGCTTTCAAGAAAAAGAAGGCAAAGACTCAAGGGTGTATCTTCTCCTTCCCCCTTGCTAGTTTTGACACGTTGGAATCAGCAAAACCTTGGACACACATTTACTTGAGTACTTGTGTGAAGAATAAATTAGCTCAGATCTATCCCGTGAGAATCAATTGCTGATCAAATCTCTACTCATAGCCTCTCTCTGGCTATTATTTTACCAACCATTTTGTAGACTATTTGAAGTAACCACTGATGAAGTAAACCCGATATACCAAACTTGAAAATGAAGTAGAATTCCCCGTTCTTGTGACTTAAGCTTGCACTTAATGTTGGAAGAATAGTGTAGAGAAACTCAATACTTACCAAGCAAAGTATAAGACATTCATCACCTTTTACGATTATCCACAACATCTTCTGCGTGTGACACTGAGAACTACAATGTATCTCTTTTAAGTGATAGTTAACTAGGTCTTCAACCATCTACCCCGACTGCTGGAAACTAGATAATCCAAGATTTCATCCAAATTCTTGAGCCCGAGCAAGTTATCATTGAACATCATGCATCCAACCAATTATGAATTACTAAATTTCGAATTCAAGATAAAACAAATTCACGCCTTCGTAAAATGCCACTTCAATCTCAAATAAGTGATACCCGATCAACTCTGTAGTCACTTAAAAAATAATTCCAAATCTGGCCTTTAAGTTTCATGATTCTATATCTAAATTGATCCTGATCTCGTCACTTTGTCACTTTGTCATTTAAAACCTCGAATGCAACCGATAAGCATTTAATCTCAAATATATCCATTAACAACTAAATATGGCAAAAAAATCATCCCAAGTGAGTCATTTAGCCAAATTTAGTTTTAATATGAAACAATTAACACTCAAAGAGTTATACCCGGTCCAATTCTTAAATCAATACAACTAGCCTACCCAATTTAACAATGCACAACCCAATCACATATACATCCTATCAAAAATTCAGCCCATGATTAATACCACAACCAAACATCATTTGGTCCATTTTTGTAGTGATTTGTATCCAGCCCATTCCAATCAATTTAATTATAACCGATCTATAGACCATGTCAGACCCAATCCAACACACACATCTTGGCCCAATTCATTTTTTTTCTTATTGTTACCCGGTCCATGATTGTATTAGGGATATAAGAACCACTTTCCCTAATTTGTTGCACACAATAACCCTAAACCTAATTATACACACGCCTCCACCTAAACTTATTCTCCCAATTTCCATCTGTGCAGTCACCAATCCCATCTCATAAACTGGATCTCAAAGCTAACTATTATTCATTCAAAGATGAGATCAAGTTAAACAATTAAACTCAAAGAATGAACCTTGTTCATCCACTACCGCTCGAACCACATCACTCAAACAATCTCTAAAACCAAAACCCTGAGTATACTTGTTCTTCAACACACAACTACAAAAATAAAATTCTTCATTTGGGTCTTGAACAAGGACGATATAAGCTTCAAGATCTTGATAAAAAGGTCTCAGGTAAGGATGTATATGATTCGTTTGTGTGTCTTAAGTCGAAACAAAGATATGATTATAACCCAAGTGTTATAAATCGATCTTTAATTTCGTATATTAAAGAGGACATGTGTTTCTCAAAGATCAATGATGTAATGAGTTTGTTTGAGCCTGTAAAGGTTGGTTAAATCCGAAAACAAACTCGAACTGAGATCATCATTTATATCTTTGTTTTTGATTTTAGTACGAGTATTGTTGAGACGTTGTGACGGTATGGAGATGGAATTGATGTTGTAATTTGGAGATGGGAATTAGAATAGTAATTGGATTTATTGATGAGATTTGATATTGAGCTGTGTTGTTGTTGATGTTGGTTTATTTTGGTTTAAAGCCGAGTCATTCTTCTCTCCTTCTTCATTTTTGTCCAACTCAGTGAGTTGACACGGGTCAACTCGGTAAATACCGAGTTGACAAGGTTAGGTCTGGTAAACTGCTAATTCAGACCTGCGAATTCAGACAACACTAAAACTACGAATTCGTATGCCTGCCAATTCGTGTGCCTGCGAATTCGTTTGCCTGCTAATTCGTGTGCCTACGAATTCGTTAAACAATACTGTTGCCTGCCTATTCGTTATGCCCTGCCATACGTTGACCGTGCGAATTCGTTTGCCTGTAAATTAGCGTGCCGTGCGAATTTGTGTGCCTGCAACATTAGTTGTGTCTGCTTATTTGGTTTGTACTTATCGTCTTGTTGTCTTATTCTTTTTCATTCTTCACCCAATTTTTCTTGTTGAAAACCCAGGGCAAAATTAAGCTTAATATAATAAGTTGTTTTATAGAACCAAACAGACATGAAAATAAGCCAAAAGGAGTTAGCATTGAAAATAAGCCAAAAGGAGTTAGCTTTGAAAATAAGCTCAAGGACGAAATAAGCATAACCAGACCAAAAATCAAATCTGAAAGTGTAGTCAAACCAAATGGACTACTTGTCTGATGACAAAGAAACTGTTAACAAACAATAAACAGATAAATATAACTTTTATGACCAGTGACTAAAAGATTGATACAAGTGACAAATTTTGAGACACTAGTGACAGATTTGAAACCGAGACAGATTTGAGACCAACCAGAAAAAATAAAACCCAACCTAAGAGTGTGTAGCCATGACTCTTGATACTAATTGAAAGAAACACGAAAACTATGATCCGGTGGTCTTGGTGAGTCAAACCATATGATAGCCATTTTAGTGAGAGAGAGTTGAGAGATAAAGTAAACTTGATAAAAATGTGGAAGATACAAAAGACTCAACCCCTCTATGGAAGCCATAGAGGGGTATGGAAGCCATAGATGGGTATTTATACCACCACACATTACATAAGAATCCTATATTGACTATACTAGTCCATGTGTGTGGTGATATGGTAAACAATGGTAATTCCGTAAATGTCGTCACGTAAAGTGAATTCCTAACAGTTAACATATTTTGGGAAAAGCGAGAAAGTTACTAAAAATAGTAAGTTTGGTAAAAAATTAGCGAAACGGACATAGAAGTTAAGCGATTAAGGCTAGTTAGTGCGTTTTGAATTATGAAAACTTAACAAATGTAGGGGACGGTATTAACGTCCCGAAACTAAAAACTTTCCTAAAATAGAAACTTTCTAAAAATAGTAATTTTTTTGTTAAACACCGAAACTTAACGAAAAACTATATGATTTCATTTCATCATGTTTTGTTAAACAAACTAAAGCAATGTTTTTTTTTTATTTTTTTTCTTATTTTTTTTGTGTTGTTGTGTTTTTTTCGTGTTTTTTTTGTTTTGTTTTTTTTGTTTGAATTGTTTTTTTGTTTGTTTTTTTTTGTTTTGGGTTTTTTGATTTTTTTTTTTTTTTTTCGAGTTTTTTTTTTTTTGTTTTTTTGTTTGTTTTGTGTTTTTTTTTTTGTTTTTTTTATGGATGTGATGTTTTTGTTTTTTGTTTTTTGTTTTTTTGTTTGTTGTTTTTTTTTTTTTCTGTGTTGTGTTGTTATTGTTTTATTTTGTATTTGTTTGTTTTTTTTTCTTTGTGTGATAAAGTAAACTTGATAAAAATGTGGAAGATACAAAAGACTCAACCCCTCTATGGAAGCCATAGAGGGGTATGGAAGCCATAGATGGGTATTTATACCACCACACATTACATAAGAATCCTTTTATTGACATACTAGTCCATGTGTGTGGTGATTGATATGGTAAAACAATGATAATTCCGTAAATGTCGTCACGGGTAAAGTGAATTTCTAACAGTTAACATATTTGGGGGAAAAGCGAGAAAGTTACTAAAAATAGTAAGTTTGGTAAAAAATTAGCGAAACGGACATAGAAGTTAAGCGATTAAGGCTAGTTAGTGCGTTTTGAATTATGAAAACTTAACAAATGTCAGGGGGGACGGGTTATTAACGTCCCGAAAACTAAAAACTTTCCATCAAAAGAGAACTTCTAAAAATAGTAAATTTTTTTGTTAAACACCGAAATTAACGGAAAAAAACTATATGATTTATTTCATCATGTTTTGTTAAAACAAACTAAAGCAAACACTCAAGGATGTATTTTGGTGTCACGAAAT
This sequence comes from Tanacetum coccineum, assembly GCA_026074375.1. NCBI lineage: Eukaryota > Viridiplantae > Streptophyta > Magnoliopsida > Asterales > Asteraceae > Tanacetum > Tanacetum coccineum. The sequence goes on from BQNB010121172.1 coordinate 14,799, forward strand.
ATTGTGCAATTCTTGGCTACTTCCTGTGTTTTTTGAGACACGTTATTATTTTAGGTCGCGGCGTAGTTTCTTTATCACCTTTTACTTGCTTGTGTGATTATCATTTGCTCATTTTGCTAAGGTGCGTTTATAGCTCATGTTTTTACTTACTTTGCTTTTACTATTTTGGGGGTGAGAAACATTGCTTGTTTTTCAAATTGGATACGTTACTATACGTTTCACTTTTCTGATACGTTGTATGCCTAAGTTGGAATAGACACTAATGCCTGAATTATCATGAACCGTTCAATTGCTTAACCGAGCATACTGGTTAACATGTGAGCGTGATAGTTGATAAAATAGATTATTAGATTACATATCATAATCCGGGTAAGTAGCGCTTACTAGATTCGGAGGTCCCGAACAAACGGATATATACCATGTCGGAATGTCAATAGGTGATCTTGGTCAGATACCTTTAGGGCGTGGAATACTATTTGGCATATAAAATGCTTCCTTTTAAATTGAGCTTCGGTTGTTCATGAGCTTTGTGAAACAGTTTTAATACATCTTTTTATGTGAAGTTGATATCAGTTATTAACTGTTCACAGTCGCGTTACTGTGAACTGAATGGTCACTTTTAATATTAAATTCAAACCTATGAATTCACTCAACTTTATGTTGACCGTTTTAGCATGTTTTTCTCAGGTGCTTAGATGTGGATGTCTTTGCTTGCTATTTGGTGTCGCTATGCATTAGGCGATTTCAAGATATTGATTTGTATTACTGGTTTAAACATCGTTGTCAATTTCTAAAATTTTATCGCTTTCGCATATTTTTTTAAACTTATTGTCAAACTTTAACTATTTTTAATTAATGCAACGATGTTGGATTTTCAAAACGTACCCTTAGGAGGTCATTTCTTTGTATCTTGTGTGTGTGTATATGACGTCACGCCCTCGACACGTTGTTTCCGACTAGGCCCTGCACTGTTTGGGGGTGAATTTGTGTCAGATGGTATCTAGAGCGAAGGTTATATGAGAACCAGGTAGTATCTTAGGTCTGGTCTTTTAACATGTATGTTATCCTACGTGCCTTACTGCTATGATATATATCATATAATAATTAGAATTATATATAGATTTGACGTACTTGGATTATTTATATATATTGCCATAATTACTTTATTCTCATTTTTCTAATATCAGATTTCCCACTGTACTTTTTTTCTTGCGCTTTGCTTGCACTGCTATGGTTTCCTTTTTAAGAGGATTTATATAAACTTGGGCTTGTGCAGGTATGGTTGTCTCCTGTTATTTCTATTTTGTCTGATTGGCTGTGGAGAGTGTGGGCTCTTAATTGACCCACGATCGTGATGCTCTTTGGTGCTATTCTGCTTTTCCCTGTGTATCCCTGAGGTTCTATTGTTCCGGTATGACCCTATATTACTCCTGAAGTAGGGGGCAGTTTCAGTGTTTCACTGCCGGGGTAGGGTACTTGATTTAGTGGATTATTTTCACCTTCTTCGGATTTCTGATCCATCGGTAGGGATTCTCTACTCCCGCACCAGATTTGCCATGGTTTCACCCTTCTTTGTCTAGGATGACTTAAGAGGCGGATATGTGAGTACCGAGCATGCTAAGCAGTGACCGTCCTCTCGTCATCTCGGATACTCTTTTGCACCATTATCAGAGTTTCCTTCCTATGCACCTATTATTTGCCCCGAGCCAGGGAGTCAGTCGACGGCCTGTGTTTCTTTGTTCCGACCTTGGTGAGGCTATCCTTTCGGGTCGACTTTTATACACCCACCTTATTGGTGGCCGCGATTAGTGTTGACTGCGAGGAAGAGTGTGTTAGGACCTTTACTGCTCTGTTTAGACTTGCATGGTGCGTGTAAATCATCTTTTCATCAGATGTCATTCTTCATCTGACTATCTTTCATAGTGCCCTTCAGATCTTTCCTTTATCCGGACATACAACTCCAGAACACCACCGATGCTGATTTATGCTACACCCAAGAGATTTGTTCATCGATCACTTGCTAGGACTCCACGACATAGTGAGGCTTTTAGACGTTGGAGGTCTGCATCATTGTCTACCCCTTACCCACCGACTACATTAGAGTCATCTTTAGGTTCATCATTTGAGAGGTCATTGGATTCATCTTCACCTTCTTCTGGACCATCTCGCAAGAGATGTAGATCCCCCACTGCTTTGGTACCATCATATACTCATGTTTCAAGGTCAATAGCCCATACTCCTACTGATCTTTTACCACCTCGCAAGAGGTTTAGAGATTCATACGCATCAGAGGATAGCGGAGAGGAGCATATGGAGGTGGATACTGCTAATGCAGAGATTGTTGCAGATGTAGGTATTAGTTAGGGAGTTATAGCTCACCTTGAGGATGGTGTAGGTATGGGATTTGAGATTGCTTCTAGTGATGTTAGGGAGGATGATGAGGAGTTTGAGGTAGAGGCTAGTACGACAGACACGAGAGAGATCGTTGTAGATCCATTAGTTATTGGTGATAGTTCTGAGTCTTCTAGAGGAGGTATACCTGATCTTGAGGATAGTATTTATGATATAGTTCACTACATGTCAGAGGTTCGTATTTATAGGATTACTGAGATTGAAACCACTTAGCGACAGTTGGAGACTAGTCAGATGGTAGCTAGTAGAGAGCGAGCTAGTTTGATTGAGAGGATTGGGAGTTTGAGACTAGAGTACCTAAAGGTTCGAGCTATGTTGAGTATAGAGGGAGATCGAATTGACAGTATTCGTTGGCACATGGCACTTTCACAGGAGGAGTTTTGTCAGGTTCGTAGGGATCGTGATGATACTCGGATGAGACTTAAGAGGTTGGAGTCATATGTTGAGAGACATTTGGCTTTTCGCCCTTAGACTAGTAGTACCATGATCATGTAGGACATTAGACTGATGGTTAGGTCTAGATGTTGGCAGTAGAAATAATCATAAATCATGTACCTATTTTGGGTTGGTTGTAACCGAATTATGCTTTTATTTATGAAATGAAAAGCTTGTTTTGATTCTCTCGCGTATTCATCTATATTGTTATTTACTTGTTCTAGCAAAACATATTCTATTGTTTTTTTCTATATAAACCCTATTTACCATTTATAATGGCTATATCTCATATCGAATCTCATCGTGCGTTATGTCTTGTGACATAGAACAATGACTATCACTCACTCCGGTATGACCCCTGAAGCAATCGAAGAACTCGTTAACTGACGTATAGAAGAAGCGTTGGCTGCTCATGAGGCGACCTGTGTCGCCAATGTTCTCGAGGCTGAGAATCAAAGCCTGAACGGCAATGACGACGATAATGGAAATGGCGGTAATGGAAATGGCGGTAATGGAGATGGTGAGAATGAAAATGGTGGAAATGGAAATCCAAATGAGAATGGTAGAGGTGATAGACCTATTGCTAGAGAATGCACATATCAGGACTTCATGAAATGTCAACCACTCAACTTTAAGGGAACAGAAGGAGTTGTCAGATTGATAAGGTGGTTTGAGAAGATGGAAATAGTGTTCCATATCAGCAACTGCCCAGAGAAGTCCCAAGTTAAGTATGATACTTGCACACTGTTAAACAGTGCACTAACTTGGTGGAACTCACATAAGAGGACTATTAGGACTAAGGCTGCATTTGTCATGTCATGAAGAGAGCTTATGAAGCTAATGACTGAAGTGTACTGCCCAAGAAACGAGATTCAAAAAATGGAATCTGAACTGTGGAACTTGACTGTGAAGAACAATGATTTGGCTGCTTATACTCAGAGATTTCAAGAGTTGACTATGATGTGCATCAAAATGGTTCCTAAGGAAGAGGACCGGGTTGAGAAATTCATTGGAGGTCTCCCGGATAATATCCATGGTAATGTAATTGCTGCAGAGCCCACGTGACTCCAAGATGCTGTTAGGACTGCTAACAACTTAATGGACCAAAAGTTGAAGGGATATGCTGTGAAAAATGCTGAAAATAGAAGAAGATTGAAGGTCAATCAGAGAGACAACCGTGGACAACAGCCGCCATTCAAAAGGCCAAATGTAGGAGATCAGAATGTGGCAAGAGCCTATACGGCTGGCAACAATGAGAGAAAAACATATAATGGACCGTTGACTTTCTGTAACAAATTTAAGCTTCACCATGATGAACCATGCACAGTGAGATGCGAGAAGTGTAACAAGGTTGGGCATTTGACCCGAGATTGTAAGGTCACAATCTTCACTACTTCAACTCAGAGGGGTCAAGTAGTGAATCAGAGGGTTGTAACCTGTTACGAGTGTGGAGGGCAAGGACACTACCGAAGTGATTCCCCAAAGTTGAAGGATCGAAACCGTGGGAATAAGGCTGGAAACAAGAATGGAGTTGATGAAGCAAGAGGGAAAGCATATGTGCTAGGTGGAGGAGATCTAATCCCGATTCAAATGTCGTCAAGGGTACGTTTTTTCTCAACAATCATTATGCTTTCATACTATTCGATTCGGGTGCCGATAGAAGTTTCGTATCGACTACATTTAGTACCTTGCTTAATATAACCCCTGACACTTTAGACGTTAGTTATGCTATCGAATTAGCCGACGGGAGAATTTTTGAAACCAATATCGTGCTTAGAGGTTGTACGTTAGGATTATTAGGTCACCCATTCAATATTAACCTAATGCCGGTAGAACTTGGTAGCTTTGACGCCATCATCGACATGGATTGGTTAGCGAACCATCATGCGATGATCGTTTGCGATGAGAAGGTCGTACGGATTCCTTATGGAGATGAAGTTTTTATAGTCCAAGGTGACGGAGGCAGTAGAAGAGAGAAGTCAAAGTTAAGCATTATATCGTGCACTAAAACTCATAAGTATGTTGAGAGAGGTTGCCTAATTTTTCTGGCATAAGTGACGAAGAAGAAAATCAAGAACAAGTTGGATGAGAAGTGACTTGAGGACGTGCCGACTGTACGGGACTTTTCGGAGGTCTTTCTAAAGGACTTACATGGATTATCGCCTACGCGACAAGTTGAATTCCAAATCGACTTGGTCCCTGGTGCTGCACCCGTGACACGAGCTCCGTATAGATTAGCACCAACGGAACTGCAAGAATTATCTACACAATTACAAGAACTTTCTAACAAGGGATTTATAAGACCGAGTTCCTCACCCTGGGGAGCCCCAGTCTTGTTTGTCAAAAAGAAAGATGGATCTTTTTGGATGTGTATCGATTACCGTGAGCTGAACAAGCTGACTGTGAAGAATTGATATCTACTTTCGAGAATCGATGACCTATTTGATCAGTTGTAAGGATCAAGAGTCTACTCTAAGATCGACCTGAGATCTGGTTATCACCAACTCAAAGTTCGAGAGGATGACATTCCAAAGACAGCGTTTAGGACACGCTATGGTCACTATGAGTTTCAAGTGATGTCGTTTGGACTGACCAACGCACCGGTGATATTCATGGATCTGATGAATCAGGTGTGCAAACCGTACTTAGATAAATTCGTAATCGTTTTTATTGATGACATCTTGATCTACTCTAAGAGCGAAGAAGAGCACGTAGAACACCTTAAGTTAATTTTGGAGTTACTTAAGAAGGAGGAATTGTTAGCTAAGTTTTCGAACTATGAATTTTGGCTGTCGAAGGTACAATTTCTTGGTCACGTGATTGATAGTGAGGGCATTCATGTGGACCCGGCTAAGATTG
>BQNB010121173.1:0-20504 GCA_026074375.1 Tanacetum coccineum
CTTTGGAAGTAAGACCTTCACACTTGACTTGTGGCCTTGTGATGTTGAGCTTTGTTTATGAACTCTCCACTGCAAGTTGAATGTCTTTAAATCTTTTCTTGAGAATGATTCTTCGAATAGATAACCGAAGAGCCATAACAAGATCAGTCTGCTCATGGCCTTTGAGATTGTGAAGTTTGTTTTGAACATAAAATAAGTACATGTCTTCTATGTCATTCAGATGGAGTCATTTAAAGTCAGCTTCATTAAAGACGTACTCCTTATGATTTGCTCCTCTAACACCAATCTCCTTCAGATAGCCATAGTCAAACTGCTTGTCAATGGATAGTCTGATAATGCTTAGGATCTTCATTCATGAATACACTCTGTGAGGTGAGATTTAGTTGTTTCTTTGTCCTGTAGGACTAGCTAGCTATGGACCTAGTGAGAAAATTCTAAGAGATGCTTCAGATCATATTTCTCTTTGGATTATGTCCAAAGATTGGGAATCATTTCTTCCATGCCTTCTAAGTCATACCATGTAGCCTTTGGCTTGGTTAGTGAAGAAGCATGCCTCCTTTTTGTGCTTCAATTCTTCAGATACTCCAGGTATTTGTTGAAGAAGAAGTTCACAGGGATAGTTGTACGACCAGGAGGGCCTTGCAGGGATAGAGGCTTGCTTAGATCATATGTAATTCTTTCACCTTCTGGATTTATCCAATTAGTCTGATCAGTCAAGGCTAGATAACATTCCTCGAAATTGTACTCCAGCTCGATGTAATTCTTGTATTTTCCCTTTAGTAACTTAAATGCTGGTCCTTCGAGGTCGGATTTTGTGATTTTGTCCTTTTGTAGACAATTTTTGGCAAAGTTGGTAAAATCAACAACCGAACCCATTATATCATCAAAAGTGACTGGACCCTTCTGAGCATTCACCATGTCATTGAACCAACTTTGTTCAGGAACATCATTTGGTTCTTCATGCCATTCAAGATCAGGAGTCTTGGGTCTCACAACAACATCTTCCTTAAACCACTTGGATCTATCTTGAGTAGGAGTAGTGACATCTTCTTGCACATCATCTGCTTGCACATCATCTACAGCCATGTCAACATCTGTTTCATCCACTTCATCAAATTGTGGTTATTCATCATCATCCACTATAACACCCCCAAAATTGTGTCGCAGCGGAAATGTGTCCGGGGGCGTTACTTCATAATACACAACGCTAGATACAAGAGAACGACCTCTAAATGTGTCGTTTGAAAAGTAATCTCGTTGATTTCCTTGAAATTGATATAACATTTGTCCCATAATTGCATCACAATGAAAAGCTTGAAAGCGATACAACGAGATTTGATCATTTGTATGTAAGTAGAAATCCATGAATGAAATCTTGTCAATTTAGACTCCAATGCACATCAAGTAAGCCAAGCATCTAATTCACCTGAGAAAAACATGCTTAAAAGTGTCAACATTAAAGTTGGTGAGTTCATAGGTTTTGTAAGTATAAATGTTGAACCAAAGTTCCGTAAAGTAGGTATGACCGTTTAAATCCTTAAATGTTCTTCCAAAATGTATGTATGATTTTTAGAAATCAAAAATTGTAAAGCATGCATGACCATTTAAATCCCCAAATAGTCACCAAAACGTATGTATAGTTGAACCACCTTTGTTCAAAGTATGTATTGCCACTTTATTCAAGACAACGCGCAAGTATTCATGTATATGTATTGTTGGCCCTGTAGACCCAACCAATCGTATTCCGACCTGTTATAACGTTCGTTTGCCCAGTGATAGCTAATCACCCGAACGGGGATTCACACCCGAATAGATCTATTTCATAACATTCGCGCTCACCCTCCAAGTGATTTACAGTTCATGAAGCTGTGACGTAGACTTGTATGTACCCATCACAGGTGTCCCCTCCAAGAACACCCGGGCATTTATTTAAAGAATATGTACTCCCGTTACCGGTGTCCCCTCCAAGAACACCCGGGCAGTAATGTTGTTGTTATCAGTTCAATCCGCTTAAACTAATCCGTAATCATTTCAAAAGTAAAGTATGCATTCATGTCCAAAAATGAAGTCAAGTAATGTATCCCATAGCGAGCTATATATATGAGTATGTAAACCAATTTGTAATCAACCATGTAAATGCATTTGCAAACAAGCATGTTCTCACCCCAAAAATATATGTAAAACAAGTAAAACATGGGGCTATAAACTCACATTGATGATGTGGAACGATTGGCAGAACTGCACATATTAAACACAGCACAAACGGAAACCGGAACGGCTCGATCAAGAAGTTGCGGTTTATCCTAACGACTATGACCCACTAGCCTAGGATAATGTACTTGGGTTTCCCGATGAATGGTTGCATCAACGCGACACGTTGATAAAAGATTTAGATTTAAAATTGTAATAGTTTGGTGGTTAGTTAAATAAAATAAATCGAAAGTAAACACAAAGTGTGTAATATATGCCGTATATATTACTTATGAAAAATAACAATTATATAACTCATACTATGAATTATATAACAAAGACTAACAATCAAATAAATAATCGAGACATTTAATACTTTACCAGTATTATATAGGAATATAAGAAAAATTATTGAAACAAAATATTTTGACACGTGTTCGGAAATCACCAATTTAATTAATGAAAATTTCTTACATAAAGGTAAACACACGTTTTAAAGTTTCGAATTAGATAATTGACATTTTTAAAGTTTCTACAAAAGTTATGATTTTGTCTTCTAGTCGGGAATTTATAAAATAATATTTTATAAATTAGTATTTCTTCTCCTTTTTAGCTAAAATAGTTGTCTCATTTGTAAAAGTATGGTTTCGTTTAATTACCGAGTTACTGTATAATTATAATTTAATAAATCCTAAGACTTTATCCCTTCGTTCTTTTATCGGGTTTCTGAAATAATAGAAGTTTTAGTGAAAATCACTAAGTATATAATTTATAGAAAATTCGGCATGTCCTATTTGTTTATACAACGTTTCCATTTTTACCAAATTCAATGTTTTCCACTTTAATCAATCAATGTTACAATTTATCCGCGTTTCAATTTATATCTAAACGAGATCGGCAAATAATAAAATAAGCAAAACCAAACACGCCCTAAGCGGGTTGCTATACCAAACGCACCCCTTAGGGGCTGATAACAATAAAACCAAACACCCTTGGAATCTGTTAAACTCAGATCCAAACACCCCTTTAGGGCTGTTGAACCCGAAACCAAACGCCCTGGTTCGGGTGTTAACTGCCGAACCAACGCACCCTTTGGGTGGCGGCGACTGCCAAACGCACCCTTGCAGTGGTGGTGACTACCAAACCCAACGCACCCTCATGGGTTGAGAACAAAACCAAACGCACCCGCTGTTGGTGTTATTCTCATATCCAAACACACGCTTAGATGGTGGTTTAGTCACGATGGTGAGGAGATGATGGCAGTGAGTGGGGCGGTGTGGTGATGATGTTGATGATATGAAGATGATGAAGAAGATGGGTTGGTGTGCGTCGGCTGCTGGATGGGGGGAAGGTGGTGGTGCGTGGTGATGATAGTGATGTCGCGGAGGTGGTGGTGTGAAGCGGCTGTGGACGGAGATGATGAACATGGTGACGAGGATGGTGGTGTTGATGGCGGGGGTGGAAGCTGCGATGGAGGCTGCAGCGATGTGGTGGAGATGATCATAACGGCGGCTGAGCCGCGGTGGGGTAGTAGATCGGGGGTAGATCTACATATTTGATGATTTTTTTGGGGTGGCGGCCGGCGGTGGCGACGGTGGCCGAAAATCTTTTCCGGTGGCCGGAAAAGATAGAGAAGATGGAGGAGGTGTGTGTGTTTAGGTGATGATGTAAATGAATAAATTCTTATTTATTTTCTTTATATATAAAAAGTTAGAAAATTTTGTGGCAAGTTTATTATAGTTTAGGGCTAAGATTGTAAATATTACTAGAGGGACCAAATGTGTAATTTTTGTTAAATAATGGTTCGGGTCTCGTTTGGACTAGTTAACGGATGATTCAAAAGACGAAACTTGCGCCATTGCGTTTCAAATTAATTTTCCTATAAAAATGAGTATTTACTTGATAACATTTCATAAATGTTTTTATAATATTTATTTAAAATGTTTTGTAAATTATTGAGTAACACTGTTAAGCTTTGATCGAAAAATAATTTTGACTTGAATATTTACGTTTTTAATTAAACGTTTTTGAATAAGGTATAAATAATTTATTAAATATTTTTTTATTTAATAAAGAGTGATAATTGAATATGATTTAATTATTTTCGTGTTGATACGCGTCGTGCGCGGCTTTCAAAACTTTGCGAGGATATTTCGGTCATTTTCTAATTGTTTTCGGGTCTCGGGCAAAACTAAAAAGTTGTTTTACATCAAATTGCTTTAGAGTCCGAGTCGTGAAAACGTGATCTAGCGGTTCGTTTTTGATAAGTCAACTTAAAAATAACATATATCTTCTCGTTTTCAAGTCAAATAATTTAAAAATAAATTTTATAAACGACAAACATGTAATAATAAATATGATTTATTATTTAAATATGTTCCGAAAATTGACGGTTGTTACAACTACCCCGTTTGATTGAGGAGTACGCAGAGCCGAGAAATTGTGAGTATTCGTCTCGAGTTTACTTGTGATGAGATGAGTGGATATACCTAGGTCATCGTCGAGGTTTTCAACGAAAGTTTGAATGAACAAAAGTCAAAAGCATCAAATATAAGCAATGAATATGAGCGAATGGATCAAATGTCATGAGAATCTTCAAAAGAAAGGATAAAATACGTTACTCGAAGAAAAAGCCATTGGAACGAAGAATTTAACAAGTCGTCAATTCTTGGAAGCGGTTAATGGTTCATTACTATTAGATTATCAAGTTCGCGGCGGTCGATACACATTCGGAAAAATCCATATAACAAAGCACGAGTCGAAAGAAATTCATAGCCCAAAGAATGATTCATACGGACGAACACACGCCATGTCGGATAAACATAAGCCTACTCATTTATAATTTGTCATTTACAAAAAGAGGCGTCCCAATCCTTGTAAGTAAGAATTTATAAACTTATGGTTCGGTAATTTATAATTTCCTTATTCAAATGAAGAAGCGTCCTAATTCATTTCAATAAGATGATTATAAATCATCCTACTTAAGTATCGCCGACACAAAAACACGATATCAAAACAATAGATTACAAAACAACGTATACGATCAAAAGCATAGGAAGAGTGTTCTAACTCAAAGTGGAATGGTAAAATAATCGGTGAAATTGACAAACTACGCTGACTTTTCAATATCATCGAAAGAGAATAAGGCAAAGTCGCGTAAATGTTCGAATTAATCGTAAGAGATCAAAAATAAAATAGCCCATAGGCATAAGTATCCTTTATATAATACTAGTATTAATACCCAAGGAGTAAATAAGAAATCAGGAAGTACGCGATAATCGGTGTGACCAATATTTATATATAACGGACAGCTATAAGGTAAATAGTAAGACGTCATATGATAGACGTAAGAGAGCGAAATCATAGCCAAGTGTTATATAATCATTATTTATGTAATAGCAATATGGATGCAAAAGAGAGCATATAAGTTACCTAGGAGCAAGCGAGTGCGGATATCGGACCATGGTGAAGATTCTTAATTTTTTTCAGAAAATGGTTATAGTTTAGGTTTTGAAAACGACCTAGTTCTCTACAACCAGTGCTCTGATACCAATATGTAACACCCCTAAAATCAGGACAACGCAGCGGAATATCACTTGGGGTGCTACTTCATAGTCCATACGCACAAGTCATAGAAAACGACCTCAAAAGAGACGTTTAAGATAAATTTCACATTTGATATATTAAAATCAGAGTTTACAAAGGATCTCATTTATAATGCAACAGAAAACATTTTTTAAAACGTTTATTGAATGGTACTCAAGTTATTAAGCCTTCAAAAATATATATATCCGCGCGACTCAACTGCTCCCAATGCTCCACTAGCAAAATAATAACCTAAGAAAATACATGCTAAAACGTCAACAATAATGTTGGTGAATTCATAGGTTTAGATAAAAGCAGTGTTGAAATAATTTAAGTAAATTTTCAGAAGAAGAGTAGCGTTACGGCATTTCAAAGTGTTATTTCTGAAATCCAAGTAGTGATTCAGTAAATCCAGAAGTATTAAAAGTGGACCACAAGACTTAAGTAATGGTGGACTAAGTACGTATTCCGAAGTCCAAAACAAGTAAGGTAGGCTAGAGAAACAAATTCACCAAGTCTAATTTTATATTATTGCACTAAGCTCATGACCCCGAAGCCTTAACTGTTTGTCTGCCCCAAATAAGGTAAGGTGTCATCCTGCCAAACAACCCTACCAAATTCCCTAAATGTTAAATAGCACACCAGATCAAACTTATGACCATAATATCTAGGTGGAGGATTGTTAGTCCAATAGATCCATTCCATAACACTAGCGCTTACAATATTGGTAATAGACGTTTTATTGGAAAGGTAGGGTGACATATATGGGCACCTGTGTGGTAACCTAGCTAATAATATTCAAGCAACAATCTGGATAGCATACAGTTTAAAACACTTGTGTCCGTAGTAAAACAATCATGTTGTTCAAAATTTACGATTTCAAATATAGGTATTCAACGATCTCAAATCATATAGTAAACAAATCAAGCTTTGGTAAAAATAGTCATGTAATGCTTATGTAGTAGAAATTAATAAGTTTACTTAGTAAAACGAGTATGTATTCTCACCCCGAAAACAGTTTATAAAACATTGAAAAGATTGAAATGCGAGACTATGAACTCACCTTGATGTTGCAGAGCAACTTGCAGAAATGCACATAATAAGCACAGCACTAACGGAAAACGAAACGGCTCGACCAGAAGATGCAGCTTAACTTAACGGCTAAGACTCACTAGTTTAGGATGATGACTTTGGGTTTTCCGATGGATGAGTACATCAACGCGACACGCTGATAAAGGATTTAGATCTCAAGTGGAAATGGTTGGGTGGCTGGTCAAATAGAATAAATCGAAAAGCAAACGCAAAGTATGTAATATATTCCGTATATATCACATATGAAAAATGAACAATTATATAATTCATATGGTGAATTATATAATAAAGACAATAACCAAAAGCATAAGTCGCGGTATATAATACTTTACAAGTATTCTATAAGAAACGTGATAAAAATAATTGAAACAAAATAATTTGACACATGTTAGGAAATCACCAATAAAATTAATAAAAACGTTCTTGCATAAAAGTAAACGCACGTTTTAAAGTTCCGAATTAGATAAATGACATTTTTAAAGTTTCTACAAAAGTTATGATTTTGTCTTCTAGTCGGGAATTTATAAAATAATATTTTATAAATTAGTATTTCGTCTCATTTATAAAAGTATGATTTCGTTTAATTACCGAGTTATTGTATAATTATAATTTAATAAATCCTAAGACTTTATCCCTTCGTTCATTTATCGGGTTTCTGAAATAATAGAAGTTTTAGTAAAAATCACTAAGTATATAATTTATAGAAAATTCGGCATGTCCTATTTGTTTATACAACGTTTCCATTTTTACCAAATTCAATGTGACCTATTCGTTTATAAGACGTGTCCATTTTTACCAAAACCAATGTTTTTCCACTTTCAAAACAATCCGTGTTGCAATATACGTGCATGTTTAAAAATATATATATTTAGACGAGATCAAACAAAACCAAATAGATATACCAAACACGCCCTTACGGCTGTTAAACAACCAACCAAACGCACCCTACTCGGCTAAACCAAACGCACCCTACTCGGCTAAACCAAACGTACCCTAACTGCAGAAACAAACACCCCTGTTGGGCAGTTTATACATAAAAACAAACTCCCTTTTTCGGGTAGTTAAATTGCAACAAACAAACGCCCCTTTGGGGGCTGCTGTCCGCAGAACCAAACGCACTCCTTGGTGCGGTGAATATCACAAAACAAACACACCCTTGTGGTGTTAATAGAAACACCAACGCACCCTTTTTGGTGACGGAAAAACCAAACGAAATGCACCCTTGTGGGTGACTGATAGAATCAACGCACCCTTTGGTGGTGTTCTGCCAAACCCACACTCACCCTTAAGTGGTGCTGCTGCTAAAACCCAACGCACCCTTTTTGGTGGTGGTGGCGTCGAGGTAGTGACAGCGGCTGGTGGATGATGGTGACGAGGGTGATGCGAAGGTGGTGGTGCGACTGGTGGATCGGTGGTGGTGTGGTGACGGAGATGATGATGTTGGTGACGGTGGGGGGGGGCGGCGGCGGAGGCTGAGTGGTGGTGGTGATGGAGCGGCGGTAGAGGGGTGGCAGCGGCGGTGGAGGCGCGTGGCGGCGAGTGGGTGCGGGGATCGGATAGATCGGGTGATGGGGAGTATTTTTGGATTCGGCCGGAAAAGTCCGCCGGAAAAGTTTTCCGGCGGCGGCGGTGGTGGTGGCCGGCGGCTGGCCGGAAATGGGGAGAGAGGGAGAGAAGATGGAGAGTGTGTGTGTATTTTATAAAAATGAAATGAGAAATTTTATAAAAAATTTATTTATAATAAAACTTTTTTTGTAAGTGGCAAGTATTAATAAGTTTGGGGTAAATTTTGCAAATGTATTCACAGGGACCATACGTGTAACTTTTGAGTATTATTTTGTAAAATAGTGGTTCGGGACTCGTTTGAGCGACTTAACGGATGATTCGAGTCACGAAACTTGCGCCATTGTTTTCCAAATCATTTTTCCTATAAAAATGAGTATTCACTTGACTATATTTTATAAATGTTTTTATAAAATTTATTTAATGTTTATTATTTATTTAGGGTATCACAGGTAACTTTATTCGTAAAACAATAAAAACGTTAACTCGAATATTCACGTTAATAATAAACGCTTTTGAAATAAGATGTTAGATAATTTATTAAATATTTTTATTAAATAATTTTTGATAATTAAATAAAATTTAATTATTTTCGGTCGGTAATCGTTGTTCTCGTTTTCAAATCAAATAAGTTTGAAAAATAAATTTGTAAGTGAGAGATGTGTAATAATAAATATGATTTATTATTTAAATGAGTTTTTAAAAATTTACCGGTTACGCGATATTCGTTTTTAGTTGACAATAAAAGGTCAAAAGGGTCAAAGTCAAGTCAAACCCAAAAAGTCAAAGGGAAAAATAATCATTTAAAGGTCTGAAAATTACCGATTGTTACACAGATACCACAGTTAAGATAGATGTTTATAGGGAAGAGGATCCTATAAAAACCACAAGAATATTTAGAAGAATATATGTTTGCTTGGGTGCTCTGGAAAGGGGTTTCAAATAAGGGGAAGGGAATTGCTTGGTTTGGATGGGGCATTTATGAGATTATAATATCCTGGACAAATGCTTACAGTTGTGGGTGTAGATGCCAATAATGGCATCTACCCAGTAGCATATGGTATTGTGGAATCAGAGAATCAATACTCTTGGACATGGTTCTTAACATGTCTTGCTGATGATTTAGATATGTTTAGCAACTCTAATTTCACATTCATCATAGACAGGCAAAAGGTAAAATTCAATACTAAGTTTATACCTTTTTACTTGTTTTTTTATTTCAAACAGTCTTTGTTAAGTATATTCAATAATTGTTTTAAGGGCTGCTACCAACAATTACAAGGCTTTTCCTATCTGCGGAGCATAGGTATTGTGCGAGGCACATAAATAAAAACATGAACTTAACTTGGAAAGGAGGAGACTACAAGGAAATGTTATGGAAGTGTGCCACCTCCACAACTGTGGTTAAGTTTCAGAAGCATATGCAAGAGTTGAAAGATTACAACAAGAAAGCTTTTGAATGGTTGAATAAGATTTTAGCTAAACATTGGAGCAGAGCATACTTTTCTGGTATGTGTTCTTATTGAACTTATAATGTATTTATGAATTGATGCTTTGGATAGCTAATGGTTAGTATGTGTTGTTTTCTAATACCTAGCCTTTAAACACATATTATAGGGAGGGCACATTGTGATCTATTAATCAACAATGTTTGTGAGGTCTTTAATAGACAGCTGTTAGAAGCTAGGGATAGTCCTATCATTACAGCCCTAGAATTTGTTGAGAGAATACCTCATGAAGAGGATTGTGATTGTTCAAAAAGTTATTCAAAAATGTGATGGACCACTAACCCCTTCAATACCAAACTATTTAACAAGATTAAACAAGCTTCAACTAAGTATACTGTAGACTGGAATGGTTCAGACTTGTATCAAGTAAAAGGCCCTTACCAAGACAAGTGTGTAGTTACATGAAATAATACTAATGCAAGATCCTATCGCTTATCGTTTATACGTTCATCATACTCTTGGACCCACCACGTGTCCTTAATCTCCAACTCAATTCACGCTGATAAGATGAAACCAATGTTTCTAATAGAACAAGTCGAGTCACCGAGTCACCGGGTTATCGGTTCAACCGGTTCGATCGTCAAATTAACCCGGTTTTCAAAATAATAATAATAATATTTGCAAGGATACAAAAAATGTATATATATAAATCATGAATATACCTTATATTGAGCCTAAAAACGATTTATTATAAATATAACATGTAACAAAAAAAATTTACGTCGCAAATATATATAAAAAACTTGTTTTATTTGCAAAAAAACATGAATAAACCAAAACTCGGCCGGGTCTCGAGAACCGGGATGACCCGGGTCACCTTATCCCGGCGGGGTCTAACCCGTTTCATATTTTCGAAACCCGGTTAGACCCGCCGGGTTTAAGGTGACCCGGGTCATCCCGGTTCTCGAGACCCGGCCGAGTTTTGGTTTTTTCATGTTTTTTTGCAAATAAAACAAGTTTTTTATATATATTTGCGACGTAAATTTTTTTTGTTACATGTTATATTTATAATAAATCGTTTTTAGGCTCAATATAAGGTATATTCATGATTTATATATATACATTTTTTGTATCCTTGCAAATATTATTATTATTATTTTGAAAACCGGGTTAATTTGACGATCGAACCGATTGAACCGATAACCCGGTGACCCGGTGACTCGGTGACTCGACTTGTTCTATTAGAAACATTGGTTTCATCTTATCAGCGTGAATTGAGTTGGAGATTAAGGACACGTGGTGGGTCCAAGAGTATGATGAACGTATAAACGATAAGCGATAGGATCTTGCATTAGTATTATTTCATGGTGATGGTCCACCAGTAGTTGTCACCTTTATTTCGTGTTCAAAATGCTTTTATATTTCAATAATTATTTGATTTAACAAATGAAAATCTATAGTGTGTATTTCACGAAATAAACAATATATCGCTTACTTTTTCTTCTTTAAAACGTGTTAACATAATGTTACTAGAACAACAGCGGAAAAAGATGTGTATATTCTTTGAGCAAAAAATATATATATATACATTCGCTATACAGCCAGCAAAGACGCAGATCATAAAAAGATACGATCTACAGAAAGTGGAAACGAAGACACCAAACAACCGAACTGAAAAAAAAAACAAGCCTTTCTTATAGGGCCGTCTTTGAGGGTGTGCGGGGTGGGCAACCGCACAGGGCCTTAAAATTTCAGCGGCCCTAAAATTTTATGTCACATTAACAATATGTTAAATGTTTAGATAACTAATTTGCATTATATATTATAAACAGTGTCATTTTACATATAAAAATCCTTCTCCCAAATGTCTTATTATTTAATTTCGCTTAAGACCCTAAAAAATTTCAGAAATTTTAAGACGGCCCCGCTTCCTTACATTGTCCAAAGCAACCTGTGCGGATTTCAGTTAGTCGCGTAACATGTGCTAGCTGTTCAATCCTTCAAATAAGTACACCTGTTAGGATATGCTAAAACAATAACACGCCACAAAACCCAGATGCGCCTTTGGTTATTTTCGAGCATAATCTTTCATTACGATGGCATTCGAGGTTCGTTTTTGATAAGTCAACTTAAAAATAACATATATCTTCTCGTTTTCAAGTCAAATAATTTAAAAATAAATTTTATAAACGACAAACATGTAATAATAAATATGATTTATTATTTAAATATGTTCCGAAAATTGACGGTTGTTACAACTACCCCGTTTGATTGAGGAGTACGCAGAGCCGAGAAATTGTGAGTAATTCCAATTGTACCTCGTTATCAAACTCCCGGTCGTGATCCATACAAATCGACACAATAAGACAACTTTTTTGTGCTTGAATTTTCTTACTCAAAATTTCAAAGTGATCAAATGCTTCATTTTTATTTTTCAAAAATCTAGTATCTTGAGTAATCGTCTACTATAACCAAGGTGTAGAAGTTTCCTCAATAACTTTGGATAGCCGACGGACCAAATAAGTCCATATGTAAAAGTTCTAGACACTTAGGTGGTGTTTGTTTTTTCAGAAATACCTCTTAACATCATCTTAATCTGACTCATTCAGACGCGTTTAGACATTTGTGTCATTAAGACTATTTGTTTTTTTTATGTCATTCAGAGGCAGTAAGAGGCAAACATTATTAAGAGTGTTTGTCTTTTTCTGGCCGTTAAGAGGCAGTAAGAGGCATAAACCTCTTACTGAACTAGATGTGAAAGGGGTGTCTTAACACCTCTTAATGTCTTTTTTTTCTTCTTTTTATTTATTTTCTACTTGTTATTATATTTTTTTAATGTTTTTTTTCATTTCTTGTTTTTTTTCTTGTTTCACTTTTATATTTTATATTAAAAGTATTAAATAGAATGATTGCATATGTTTTGTTATATAAAGAATATATAAGATGATATGTGTCAATTTATATTTTGTTCAAATTGAAAGGTACGGTTTTGGACTCATTTAGTTAATCATTTTAAAAGTTCAATTTAAACTCTAACACGTTTATTTTTGACGAATAAATATGAGATTGCATGTTTTTTTAAATATTTATAACTTTAAATTGATTATATTATAAAATTTGTCTTTTTTATTTAATAATTTTTTTTTGCGAATGCAATCGTTTTATATTTAAATTGTAAAAACTATTGTTTAACACATATATATATTTTTACCAAAATAAACAGTTTTATTTCATTCAGATTCAGACTTCTCAACCACTTATTCAGATTAAGACGGGATCCAGATTCAGACTTTTCTATCGAATATTCAGATTCAGATGTGCGAATCAGATTCAAATTCTGAGCCTCTTAATAAACAAACAACACCTTAGTAGTAGAAATCATATTTTTAGCCTTATGGCTAGCGTGAACTTGTTTCCTATGTTGCAAGCATCACAAAAATGATTTTCAAATTTAGTTTCGGTAAATTTCTAACAAGATCTTTAGATGATAGCGATTGTATAAGTCGCATATTGGCGTGACCCAATCTTCGATGCCAAAGAGTCGAAATATCATCTATATAGGTTAGACAAAGTTTATCTTTAGGTGAGTTACCAATTTTAATTACATAAAGATCATTTTTCCTAATCCCTCTTCCTATGGTAATGCCGTCTTTAAGTATTTCGCTATCGGTTTCACTAAATACTACTTTGCACTTTTTATCACATATTTGGCTTATGCTAAGTAAGTTGAATTTAAGATTATCTACATGACTAACATTATTAATAGTTAAGGAGTTATGAGTAATCATACCTTTGCCAATGATTTTGCTTTTTTCGTTACTACCAAACACTACGTTACCTCCATCATAGGCTTCGTAAGTGGAGAATAAGCTTTTGTTTCCGGTCATGTGTCTTGTATACCCACTATCCTTGATCCATTCATCCGGTTCAATTTAACCTTTAGACATACCTAAAAGCATGAAACAACTCAAGCGTTTGGTCCCCAATATCTCATGGATCCGTTAGCGTTATACATACTGTTTGGTTGGTTCATAAAGAAATGGTAGGTATGGTCCTTAAGAAGCAAAGTTGGGTGGTTGGAATTGATATCCGTGATGTGGGTGATAATTCCAATTTACTTGGTTGTAGTTAATTTTAAGATAAACGGTGTTTATTCTTCTAAGTGACATTTTTGGTCATGTTTGGATTTTACCTTTAGCGAGTCCTTGACCAAGTTTTAAAGCCGGTGGTTGTTTAGTATTTCCTAAAGTAGCATTAGGAGAGGTTTTCTTAGTTATTTGCACAAAATTAGTCCTAGATTGCATATATGGTTTTAATTTTGTATATGCTACAATAGTTTCCCGGATCCCTTTGCTTACACTAGCCAGATCCCTTTTAAAGGGGTCCACCTGACCCAGATCATCAGTGGCATTTTTAATAGCATTTTTACTAGTTTTTTCCGTTTTAACCCTGCTAGTCAAAGCTTTATGATCTGTAAATCCTAGCCCCTTTTTGTCATTATGTAATCTTTGATTTTTAAGCATTTCTTGTAGATAATGATTGCTATTCTCGAACCTAGCAAGTTTAGAAACAAGTGATTCATTTTTTGTACGAAGATCTATACACGACTTACATTCTTCACTAATTGCCTTATTTTTCTCTATCTTTTTTAACCTTTCCTTTAGTTTGAAGACCTCATTATCCAGGAGTTTAATTTTAGTTTTTAGGTGTTTGTTTTTGTTAATTACCTTAAGGCTGATTTTACACAATTTGTTATATTTGTTTTGTAAAGTTTTGTCATCTAAAGAATAACTACTATAATAATAGGTGTCGGAATATACCTCATTTGATTCGTGTGCCATGAGACATATCTCGTCTTTCTTAAGATCTCCATCCTCATCACTATCACTCCATGACCCTCCAACAAATGCCTTTTGGTCAATGTAGGAGTGTTTGGGACAATCACTTATAAAGTGATTTCGATCGCCACACCTGAAACACTTTTGATCAACCTTCCCCTTTTTATCTTCTTTTGCTTTCCGGAAGGCCCTTTTGTCGTCGTGTGGTTGTCGGACAAATTTCCCTCTTCTTCTAAAGAACTTATTGAAATCCCTTACCGCCATAGCATATTCTTCATCTTCACTATTCGAAGATGAAGCTTCTTCGTCACTTGACACTTTCTTGGCTTTTAGGGCGAGTGACTTGTATTTTTCTTTCTTATTTTTGGATGCCTCAGAGTCTTTTTCAAGCACCACTTCATAGACTTTCAGGTTGCCGATGAGCTCATCGAGAAGTAGAGTAGAAAAATCTTTGGATTCTTCAATGGCCTTTACCTTCGGACGCCATTTGGTTGGAAGTGCCCTTAAGAATTTCCTAACATGATTACGACTTGAAAAAGATTCGTCAAGTGCTTTTAGAGATGTAATTATAGTATTAAATCTAGCAAATGCGCAATCAGTTGTTTCATCATCGAAAATTGAATATTGTTCATACTGTTGAACAAACAAATCTATTTTATTATCTTTGACTTGTTTATTACCTTGATGAATGATTACTAGTGAGTTCCAAATATCTTTAGCCGTTTTACACATAAAGATCCTTTCTTATTCCTTTTTAGGCAAAACGTTATATAAAACCATTTTAGCCTCGTTATTTTTAAAAAGCATTTTTTTATGTTCATCACTTTGTCTTTCGTAAGGAACACTTTCATCCCTACCGGTATTTGCATTTCTAAAAATGGGTTTGTAATCACCATCAACAATAATATGCCAAAGATCAATATCTTTACACTTCACATAAGTTTCAAATCTATTTTTACAATAAATAAAATAATTAGCTTCAAAGAGTCGTGGTCTTTGCATAGATTGCCCCTCTTTGTAGTTTTTCAAATCTATTTGATCGATTTTCAAGATTTAAATACAATATATTTTAAAAAACTTTAGTAACCTTGCTCTTGATGCCAATTGTGAAAAACTAAAAGGGAGGAGGGGGTTGAATAGTTTTACCAATTTAAATTTATGCTTCAAAATTATATAGATCGAGTTTATGTGAAGATTGATGAAATTGATTTGAAATTTAGTCTACGCAATCAAATAAATAGTAAAGACAAATAAAGTAAAGATAAAGTAGGAAGAGATAGAACTATGACACAAGTATTTATAGTGGTTCGTGTTGGTCCTAATAATTGTGTAAAACACTCCACTGCCCGAGTGCCTAACTCGAGAGTTCTTAAACACTAGTCCACAATCTCCTTGTTCGGCGGAGAAGCCTCACAACGTCGCTTACACTTTATCCGGTACGAAGCTAAATATCAGGTTCTAACAAATGTAGAACCAACCTTACATTGCTTACACTTTTTTCGGTACAAAGCTAAATACCGGATTCTAACAAAGGTAGAACCAATCCAGCACTTTACAAGGATGAAGTATGTGATTACAATGAATAATTAATTATGTACAAGGATCAATAAGATAATCTTGATACGATGATGGAGACTAGCAACAAGGAAACTTGAGCTCGATCGTCTCGTCTGCAAAGTCGATAATTACTTCTGATAAGAGAATCACCTAAAATAATCTGAGATTAAAGGTTAGAGAGATATATATTAGAGAGATGTAAGAGAGATGGGTGAAGAAGACATGAGAAATAACTTGCTATTTATAGGAAAAATATGACACTGTTCACCGGGATCTGGCGGATCCCTTTCAAAAGGGATACGACCAGTGTTAGGCAAGGGATCTGATTGTCTGATAGTACAAATCCGGATTTCGTTATCAAATCTTCTAAAATCTTGTGTAATCTTCTAAGATCTTGTGTAATATTTCAATATTTAGTTTAGATATGAAAAGATTATGTTGATGTCATGCATGATGTAAAAGGTAATTTTATTTTACATAATTTCTAAAAAACAAATGTGTAGTTTGTATAATATGTAGTTTTGTAAAAAAAATATTTCTTATGCACAAAACTTTGAGTTTATTTAAAATGTAAGTAGTTTGATGTATGAAGGGTAAAATAAGTTAGAAAACTATTGATTTAAACTTACGTATTTTATTTTCTACTTATAATGTTTTTATGATTGTTATCAACAAAACATAGAAATATCGTAAAATATAAATAAACGTTTTTACGCTTATTTGTATTAACACATATGGTAATCTTGTTCAATATCTAAATCGAAAAACAAAATAATTAAATATTGGGATGACCTTGATCCATATCCATATTTAACAAGTGTTTAAAACAAAAGATGATTAATAATGAACCATTTAAACTGAGAAGTTTACGAAACCGCAATCAGGTGTTTCTCGGAGCATTAGCGTGTTTCTAGACGCAAACCTTTACTAGTATAGTTATTTATGATTATGACATTCACAAGTGAGAGCTATTGGGAAGTGCTCATATCATATTAAATAATTATACGGCTGGAGATACGTGAGCCTTCGCGGCCACTTATACACTAAAGTATTACTAGTTATAATGTATTTAATATATTTATAGTAATTATATTAAGCATATTAATTATATTTCACGAATTGCTTAACGATCGCTAATTAAACCGTTAGATGCTTTCATTAACCTTAGGCTTTTATTTAGCAATGTATTACTTAATAAATATACTTGATCCAAACAATATGGAAAGTCCATAATTGTATGAGGGTGGCCAACCAAAGGGAAGAAAAGAAGAGAAGGTGGAAAGCCAAACTTGTTTACTTGCTCCCCAAGTTTAGTTCAAGCTATATAAGGATTTGGGTAAGCATTAGTCCCTTATAACTTTAAAAAACCTAATCAAGTAAACTCTCCTCTTCTCCCCTTTGAAAAATCGATCGACAAAGAAAGAACCCTAAGGGTTTGTGTTGATTTAAATTAAGCTAGAAACAAGAAGTTGTTTTTTGATCGTGAATTCTACGAACTAGCATTCGGGTAATACACTACGACGTGTAGTGTGGATATTCATAAAGTTCACCCACTTTGGTGATTTGGGTTATTTCGTGGGTTTCAAGAAAGAAATAAGAACCGTTCTTTGCTCCATTGATTCATTGGATTACATTACAAGAGGTAAGTAAAGTGTTTATTTGTTAATCTTTACACCGTTGGAACATATAAAGTTCTATCCCACATTTTTAGAACAAAGAAACTTGTATCTCTTTTTAATGCCTTTCCACCCATGACTAACAAATGGATCAAGTCCTTAGTAGTGGGTTTGGTAGTTGATTTTAGGCTTAATTGGGATCAATTGGGCTTAATGGTCAAAAGATGTTGGGGGCTCTTGGGCTCAAATGAAAAATCTGGAATTTATTTTTATATCCAAATTAGGTTTTCATTGTGACTTTTAACTAAACAGATGCAACGTTCCTTTCTTTTTGACAGATTTACATAACGGTATTTTAAAAAGTTGCATTGGTTGGTGATACCCTTTCAAGCACTATATATATGGCTGCATAATCCATCATGAAGACACAATTCATATTCGTCAGATTTAAGTATTTATTCTTAAATTGATTGTTGTATTCTTAAAACAATCGCACCAATTCGGGCGAAATTATGTTTTAGGACACTACTAATAGCATGCCTCAATCACGTTGTTGTAATCTGAGATATTTTTATTATATACACTTGTATTACGATTTGTAAATTCCTAACATACACATCATACAGATCCGCCTTTGGGACCTAATCCGATGCGTTATATATGTTTATATGAGTTATTATATGTAAACCCCAACACTCCTCATGTGGGTTTGTGTAGTCGGGGTTTTACAGTGGCACAAGTTGCTTTGAAAGCCGCCTCGTGCAAAGTGACAAACTCGAGAAAGCATGCATTGAAAATCAACACGAGTTTAGTCCTTTCGCGTTTGATACTTTTGGTTTCTTTACACTTGATGCGGTGAAGCTTCTCAACATAATTCAACGAGTTATGCATAGTAATATTATGACACATAGATTCACAAATGTCGTTTTCAAAAAAATTAATTGTGCAATCTAAAAAGGTTAGCAACGCAGTTTGTTCCCCGTTTGCCTTCCGTTGTATGTAAATCCTATTTTGTTGAAATGCAATTTTTCAAATGAAAAAAAATAAAGTTAGGATTAAATGAGAAATAAAATCAAAATAACAAAAGTGAGAAGAAATATAACCGCACATCTTTTAACAAACACAAATTATATATAATAAGTCTTTTCCGTCAACTGGGAAATGGCTGAAAGTTGATTCGAGAGAACATCAAAGGAAACTGGTAGAGACCTCACGAATATATTTGAATACAAGTAAATTCAAGAAATATCAGGATCCATACTGAATGTGGAAAAACCAGACGAGTTTAAGTTCAGGGATAGCAATGGTACTTAATTTATGGATTTTTATTGTTAATTGCAATTTACAAAAATTACGGCATGCATGACAAGTAATATGATACGACTAACACAAACAATAGCACAGTATAGTTGACCAATAATAAAACATAAACGTCAGCATATAACCTGCTCTAGTCAAAATATAATAGAACACTCCTTAATCCTTGACTAATTAACTCCAAACAGATGCAATGTTACGTTGTCTTTTGTTTAAATTTAGTTTATTACTGTAAAAAAAGTATGTGATGACTAATGAATACACAAGTTACCTTTCAAAATATTTATAAAAACAATATAAACAAGTTTTGTGGACCAGAAGACTAGGGAATAGAATCATATAGAAAAAAATATTGGTTGATAAAGCAAACTAGAGAAGCATCCAACCACTGCTTTGTAACTCATACCCAAAATAACTACAAAACAGATCATATTATGTACAACAGTGGCTGCACGGCTAAGGGCAGCCTGAATGACTCGAAATTCAATGATCCGATGCCATGGATCGGTATCTATGTCGCAGCTGCATCGATAATATGTGGCATAGCCATGGCTGTGGATGCCTTGAATGGTTTCAGATACAAAAAGTTTTGGTTTCCTTGCAGATTCTTCACACTAAATGCAACAACTCTTACTGACTGGTGTTATTTTTGAGTTTTGGATTGAACATGTTATTATTATGCTTCTTATGATTATATTATTAGCAATCTTGTGCTCTTTAACATAGCTAAAACAGGATTTAGGTAAATATTGGATGATGGCATATACCTCGAGTCCACAGTTTGTGATTGGAAGGTCTGCACCCTGTTCAGCTTTAGGGGCATTTTGTCTTTTTAACATGTTGATATTAGGTGAAGCCATACTCAGAACCCGCCTTATGCCTTGGTCTATGAGATTTTGCAATGGTGATTCCGATTACATGTGGTCCACTACGCTCGTGCTCTTTAGTCAAACGGTTGTAGTTGGGTTGGGCACAATTTCACCAGCTTTTAGATGGTTCATGACTATAAACTTCAGATGTCCCACAAAAGCACGGCAAACATGTGGACAGGAGTTTGTTGTGGAAAGATATTGGATAAAACGGATGCTATTGTGGCAGGTGCAGCCGTTAGAGATAAGAATCTGTAACGGTGCAGAAAACATGCTCACGGGGCAAAGTTTCAAATTTTCCGCTTGGTTATTGGGACACAGAAAGGGTTGGTTTGCTGTTGCAAGATGATCAGTGGTATGTGCTTAATTACACATACCTTTTACCTTTAAAAACGAGCTAAAATAACCAAAAACGGACTTAAAATGCCA
>BQNB010121174.1:0-20504 GCA_026074375.1 Tanacetum coccineum
TACTTTTTCCAAGTATTTGATCATATCTGCTTCTTTTGCAATGTAAGTCCCATTTACTTGGTTTGCTACCAGTTTTGAGTCCACATTCACTTCGAGGTTTCTAACACCCATCTTTTCCGCTATTCGCAATCCCCCTATCAATGCTTCATATTCTGCTTCGTTGTTAGTTGTTTCAAACTGAAATCTCAAAGCGTATGTGAATTCCGTTCCCTCTAGATCCGTGAGTATCACTCCTGCTCCGCATCCGTCTACGCAAGATGATCCGTCCGTGAACAAGGTCCACTGTGTTGGGAGTGGTTCTTCTTCTTTTGCTGAGTTGTCCTCTCCTTCATCCTCTGGCCTTTCTACAATAAAATCGGCTAATACTTGCCCTTTCACAGATACTCTTGGCCTATAATATATACTAAACTCTCCTAATTGTATGCTCCATTTTTGCATCCGACCAGCGACTTCCGGGTTTGACAGTATGTTTTTGATGGGTTGATATGTTATTACTGTGATAGGGTGAGCTTGGAAGTATCTTCTTAGAATTTTGCTTGCATGTACCAATGCCAGTACTAATTTTTCCATGGCGGTGTAGTTTATTTTCGGGCCCCGTAGCGCCCGGCTTACAAAGTAGATTGGCATCTGCCTAGCTTCCCTTTCTGTCATTAGTACGACGCTCACTGCCTCCTTGGATGCTGCCAGGAAGACAATGAGTTCCTCTTGTTCCTCTGGAGCGATGAGCATAGGCAACTTTGCTATATGTTCCTTCATTTGTTTGAATGCAGCTTCCGTTTCCTCTGGCATAGAAAGTCACTCTTTTTTGTGCATTTTTTCAAAGTTTTGAAAAATGGTAATGATTTCTCCGCTGACTTTGCTAAGAACCTGTTTAAGCTCGCCAATTTTCCATTTAACTTATGCACGTCTTTCAAGCATTTTGGTGACTGAAGGCTTAATACAACATCTACCTTGTCTGGGCAAATCCTAATGCCTTTAGTATTGACCTGGTATCCTAAGAACATTTCTTCCTCAACTCCAAAGGTGCACTTTTTGGGGTTCAGTTTCATGTTGATTTTTCTGAGTGTCTTAAATGTTTCCTCAATGTCGCGGATAATCTCACCCTCCGTGCGGCTTTTTATGACCAAATCATCTACGTATACCTCGAGGTTTCTACCGATATGTCCGTGGAATGTTTTGTCTACTAGCCGCTGATAAGTTGCACCGGCGTTCCTTAGACCGAAAGGCATTTTTGTGTAGCAAAAAATACCTTGGTTTGTAATGAACGCGGTCTTTTCCTCATCTTCCTCTGCCATTTGTATTTGGTGATACCCCTTGTATGCGTCCAGGAAGCATTTGAAGGGGAATCCACACAAAGATTCGACCTTCCAGTCTATTTTCGGCAGGGGGTAGCCGTCCTTGGGACATGCCTTATTAAGGTCTTTAAAATCAACGCACATTCTCCAACTGTTGTCGCTCTTCTTTACCATAACCGGGTTGGAGAGCCAATCGTGATAATGAACTTCTCTCATTATCCCAGCTTTCACAAGCTTACTAACCTCGTCGTTTATTGCTACATTCCTTTCTGCGGCTTGGCCTCTTTTCTTTTGCCTAACCGGCTGGCAACCTTTCCGTACATTTAACTTATGTTCCGCTATCTGCCTTGGAACGCCCGTCATATCCGTTGGGGTCCAAGCGAATATATCCATGTTGCGTTGAAGTAAGTTGAACAACTTACTTATGGTTTTTTCCGTGAGGTCAGAACCAATCATTACTGTCTGTTTCGGATGCTCCGGATTGATTGCCACTTTAATCCTTTCCTCTTTTACTTTGTTCACCGGAGGGGATTGGTCTTCTGGTCCGGAGATCATTGCGCATTCAACGAGAATGATTTTACTACTTTTTAGCGTAAGTGTTCCTCCCATAACCGGGAACTTTATCATTCCGTGCGTTGTTGATGGGACTGCTTTTATTTTCCGCAACCCTGGTCTTCCAATGATTCCATTAAACGGAGACGTTGATCTTACCACCATGAAGTCCATCCATGCCGATGTTGAATGTTCGTCATCCCCGACCTTCACCAAAAGTGTTATTTGTCCTAATGGCCATTTTATTTCACCGCTGAACCCTACTAGCGAAGTTGTGGCCGGGACCATTTGGTTTCTTATTTCCGGACGGAGTCGATTAAAGCAGTGCTCGTAAAGTATTTCAAATGATGATCCTCCGTCAATACACATGCGGTGCACTTGGTGCCCTCCAACCTCTGCTTCTATTATTAGGGGCCCTTCTGCTCCCTCATCGTTCCCCAGGGACGGGAATGATATTTCGAGGTCGGGTGAGAAACTTTGAGTTATCTTCTGTCTTACTGCTTTTTGCCGTGACTGAATCATTAAGATTGCCTGAGGCTTCTCTTTTCCGGAGGTTTCACCTTTCTTTTTCGGCTGTTCTTTTCCGCTGTTTTGCTTCAGCTCCCGAATTATGTGCGACAGTTTCCCGGCTTTGAGCATGTCCTCAATTTGTTTCCTCAGATGGTTGCATTCATCTGTATTGTGCCCCACTTCTCCGTGAAACTCGCAAAACTTGTTTGCGTTTCGCTTTTCAACCGGGGTTGTCATTGGAGGTGGGGTCTTGAATTTTCCTTTTTCCAAGGCCAGAATTTCCTTCGGAGTTTTCGTGAGAAGAGTGAACCTGTCTGGTCTTTTCTCCGTCTTATGTTGGCTGCGGAAGCCCCCTCCTTTTTTGAAATTCTGCCTATGATTCCCTTCCGGGTGCCTCCAGGCCTGAGGAACTTTTTTCCTTTCTTGATTTGAGGCCGCCTCTTGCCCTTGAAGAAAAGACGTGGCAACCTGCATCATTTCGTCTACTATTTTTGGAATTTTCTCGTGAAATCTTTTGATGAGCTCAGGATTTATGATTCCGTGCACGAATCTGGAGATTCTTATGCACTCCGGTGCTCCTTTAACATTTCCACTATCCGACTTATACCTTTGTATGAAGTCTTCTGTGGATTCTCCGTCTCTTTGTTTGATGTTGTGGAGCACTATGGGGTCTCTGATGCACTTTTTCTGTTGGAGGTAGTTTTTTAGGAATGCCTCTCTTAGATCATTGTAACTATCTATTGATTCAGGGGAAGATCATCAAACCATACTCGGGCATTTCCGGTGAGTGTGGAATTAAACATGTGACACCATGTTGGCATGACCCACCTCTCCGTTTTTGCAGCTGCCTTGAAAATTTTCAAGTGATCTTCAGGATCTTCGCTTCCGTTATATGTTTTCACATGACTTGGCATTCATGTTTTTGGGAAATCGAAGTGACGGATTTGAGACGTGAACGGATCAGTCTCGGCACATACCCAAGGTTGGGAGAGATCATCATCTTCAACACTGGATTTTTTCCTTTGTAATTTAGACTTCCAATGCCCACCTTCACTATCTTCACTTTCAGAGTAATTTTCCATATACCTTGAGCTTTCCTAACGGCTATCAGAATGCACAGAGGTACTCCGTCCTCTGCTTCTGAGTCTCTTGAACAGGTTGCTCTCCCTTCTTTCCTTATTCTTGTATTCATGCCGTTGTGATCTTGACCTTTCGCGCCTCAACCTGGTTAAGATACTAGGATTGTGGCGTGGGCTACGAGAGCGTCTCTGTCTTCTTGGTAATATTGTCCTGGACTTAGAATACGCTGATTCTTGTGCCCTAGTGCTCTTCTTCCGGGCGTCGCCAAAGTCGAGATTTGCTTTTACTTCCTCGAGCTTTTCTCTCTTTCTCTTCTCATACTTATACTTATCCGCCATGATTAGTAGTAGTTTCTCATAGTGCTTTTCGCAGAACTCTTCGAGATCTACAGCAGATGTAGTTCTTGTGGAGCCCTGGGGGGTTTGTTTGTCCTTCCCTATCATATTCCGCACATCAGACCTGGGATGGCTAGGGGTAGGTTGTTCGTGATTGCTCATGGTGAGTATTTTCAAGGAACGCAGTTATATCGGTCCCACGGATGGCGCCAACTTGTTAGTACAAAAACCATGTATAGGGGTGAATATGGGTCTATATTATTTATTGGGCTAGGCCAATAAATGGATTGTGGCGTAGATCTTGCACTAATCCAAGTGATGAAGACATAATCTGCATAAATGAGAGTAAACCGTTAGCCTTACCGCAGGGCGGACCCCGCGATTAAGCTCCGGCGTGAGAGTAAGTATACATGTTTGTCAGAGAATGTCAGAGTATGTGTGTGTATTAATGATTAGACAGAATGTACCTCTTTGGGGTGTGAAATGACCCCTATTTATAGGCAAGCCTAATACTAGGGTTTCCTAGTATTTCGCTTGTGACTGTTAGTAGCCGGAGTGGGTCCCTTGTCGGGCAAGGGTCCACGTGTAATCGTGTTTGCGGACGCGAGTGCTGTTCCGCGGTCAGTGTTTGTCCGCGGAAGTGCAGCGGGTGCGGCTTTGAAGATACTCACGTGCGTCTTTGAAATGTCCGGAGCATGACCCTTGTCAGGCCCAGCAGTCCGGCCATTTGTTGTATTGGGCCTGGGCCCATATGAGTATATTATGAACTAAGCCCAGTAAGCTTGGTGCTCATACTACACGTCATCAAGTCCCCCCAGTCTAGTTTGCTTACTGTACGCGGTACAATTATAGCGTGCGGTGAGCGTTACTAGACTTAGAGTTCCGTGATCAAATTTTTCGTTTGCTACTGCCTTGTTCCGCGTCTTTTGCACCGTTTTGGCAGTTTGTCGTTGGTTACGTGGGTTCTTCGTGTCCCTTTATCTTCTGCATGATTTGACCGCCTGGGTCCCATATCCAGCTGTTATCATTATCTTTTTACTCTATTTTTGTACCGTTGATTGGGAAGTGTCTTGGCACGTGTCATCATCCTACCTTCTCCTGACTTAAATATACCATGGGTATAAATAGTCGATTCATGCCTTACTGTTTCTTTTTTCATCTCTTTCATTCTTCCACCATTGTTGATAAATTTCAAGGTTTTCTTAGTTGCACAGCCTTCCCTATTCTACCAGTTCGTTTTTATTCAGGTTAATCTCTTTGCTTCTCTTTTATTATGGGCAGTATTACATCTCTCAAATGTGTTCTTACACAAGAACACCTTGATGCCATTTGTGCCAAATATTTTGTTCCCGAGGAAGTTCATCCTCAACTACCAAGCTCTGATGCCACCATGCATGAAAGACCAACTGGTAAAATTGGAATGTACACCCGATTCTTCGATTATGCCAACTACCGTATCCCATTTTCTACCTTCTTCGTAAGAAACCGCGCGATCAGGTTTATACGAAATGACATTTTAAATGTTTGAATTTTTATTAGTGGCGTTTAACCCCAAGTACTTTTTACCAACATTTGAAAAAAAACAAACTTTAGCTTGGAAATTTATGGAACATCTGAAACCTCTCGATCCGTTTGAAGATACTCCCAAATACTTTTATACTCCATTTATGAGAATTCAATCATACAACAACTCTCCAATGATACGTTTTGACCAGGAGTTTAGAGTTGGAGAATACCATAGGTAAAATTAGGTCTCATTTAGGTATACGAAGCCATAAATGATAAATGAGCTGTAACAGAATTGTTAAAAGAAAACCATTGATCTTACTGTCCAAATATTATGATTGTATAATTAACTAATTGAAGCAGGGCCGTCTTAAATATCAAAAAAAATTTTAGAACCCTGGGCTAATTACATAAAGAGACATTTTGAAAAGAAATTAGTTATATATAAAATATCATATGTTTATAAGATATAATGCATATTAGTTATTTAAAAGTTTAACATATTGTTAAAATTACAAATTTAAGAGCTCCTAAAATTTTTTGAGCCCTGTGCGTCGCCCACCGTCGGCACACCCATCAAAATTGACCCTGAAATTGAAGAGTATAATTAAGTGTTTGTGTAGAAGAACAAAAACATGACATATACATTGAAGAAACATAAAATGGAGATGATATTTATAAATATTGCGAAACTTCTCGAAAAAAAACATTAAATGCCATCTTTTTTATAAAAAGGATGTTATTTTGGAAATATGCAAGTAACAAAAATGATAATCCCCCAACAAAAGGTATACGATCTCAATCAACCTCACTAGTATATTTTGGGTTGTGATTGATCAATGGTTGAATTCATTACAAAAAATCCACTGATTTGTATTTTTTTTAACCTTCATCCTTTTTTTTTAATCTACTTGTTTATCGTATAAATAAGTTTTTAATCGATTTTTACTTTCGTTAATTTTTGTAGATTAATATTTTTGATTTGTCAATCTTTATATTTTTTTCAGCACTTTTGTTTATAGTCTTTTAATAAAAGCAAAAAAAAAAAAGAAAAAAAAATCACAAAAAGCAAAGAAAGTAATTGCATCACTTTAAAGGTTTAATATAATAACGAGAAAACACTATATCAACACAAATTTAATAAAAAAAATCTCTACAAAAATGAAATTGTTCATATTTTGATAGTTTAATCAAATGAGAAAATACAAAAAAGTAAACAAAAAAAACATCAATCAAACATAAACAAAGATCATATTTTATAAATAATGCATTTATAAAAATGCGAGTATAGTGGTTTCTCATTAATACCAACCTAATATCAAATAAAAGATATAACAAATGAATGTGTATTGCTACACAAATAAATAATCAAATTATATGAAGATTTATGTTTTTGGTAATTAGTTTTTGATGACAACAATTTACGTTATTAATTTTAAGAACTCGATCATGCATTTAGATCTTCACGATTTTTACAAACAGCAAAGTAAAAACGATTCAGATCTTACATACGATCTTACAAATTAAGATCTTATAAGATCCCGAATCTTTACCATATGATCTTAATATCCTATCCGATCAGATCTTACTTTCCCATCGAAACCTCAAACAAAAAAACAACAAATATATAGATTTGTTTTTATAATTAAAAGAAACGGCATGTAAACTTCTAAATATTTCTCAACATAATTTTTGACAATATTTTTTAGAAAATTGTTTTTGTTAATGATATAAAAAATTTCCACTTTGTATAAAATTACAAAAACAATAAGAAAATGATATTATAGTAATATCCTTAAGATCTCGATCCTACAAAGAATTAAAACGAATTTGAAATAAAGATCCCTATCTTAAAAACACTGGTAATGATAACCTTTACCTTGTAAAAGTGTTTGAATGAAATGTTTTAACTTTGCATTTACCTTATTTATTAAGAAAAGCGAGTTAACTTTTATCTAAAACTAAAGATTAAAGTATTATTAACTTGATTTTTCGACCTGGCTACTCTATAATATTTACCAACTAATAAAATTAGGGAAAGCGGATGCATTTAAAGCGGTTCCATTAAATATCCCCGACCCGGGTTGGCACTTAAATGGATTCAGACAGGTTTCTTAAAAGTAATTTGGACCTCGTTTTTGGATACCCACCTTAGTACATTATACAACCCAACCCGAGCGATATTTACCCCTAACACACATTGCTATGTGTTTGCTCCTCCTTCCTCCCTCTCACATCTTCACTTCACTTGCCCCTCTTAGTCCATACACCTGTCTCTCTACCTGATCAAAACCACCACCATAATCTAACTACTCTCATAAAACCACTAAACCAAAAAGCCCTCTCATAAAACCAATAAACCAAATGAGACAGATGAGGCAGATGCGGTGGTGGTGTAGCAACTGTAAAATTGAATCTTTTTTATGGTAGGTTTGTGTATTAAATTTGTTACATCAATTTGATTCTACATAAACATGAATTTAGGTTTCTTTTCTGAGTTTTGATTTTATTGATGATGGTTATTGTTTATTGATTTTTGTTACGGGTTTTTTGTATTTGGGTTTGCTTATTTGTAACTGCAAACACATCAACAAATTGCAACCACCAATTTGTAATTGTAAGGTATGCATTAAGCCTAATTTTTGTCCAATACTACTTCACAAGCTTCTATATAATTATCCATGTCGTGTAGGTGATTCAAGAAACGTGGCGTTTAATGAGGTGGTAGGCGAGCCTTTTGTGGTTGTGGGGATAAGGGGCGACAACTTTAATATCAGGTAAATTTGTGATGAGCTTTTTAAATGCTTTTGTTACTATTACAAATTTAGGTTTGAGCTTATGTGGGGTTCTGTGTAAGCTTATTTGTGGGCTAATGAGCTTATGTGATTTTCGTTTATGTTTGAGGTTGTGTTTGGGAATCATATTATTTCTTCTTGATTCATTATTAATTTTGCATGAAGTTATTTTTTTAAGTAGTATGGGATGAGACCGATTCGTATGGCATGATACTATTATATAACTAGTATGAGAGACCAACTCCGTAATATTTACTGAACCACACTGACCTAATGTAATATGCTCTTGATTTTAGTATTATTTGATTGCAGGCTGCGGTTGCGGCTGTG
This sequence comes from Tanacetum coccineum, assembly GCA_026074375.1. NCBI lineage: Eukaryota > Viridiplantae > Streptophyta > Magnoliopsida > Asterales > Asteraceae > Tanacetum > Tanacetum coccineum. The sequence continues at coordinate 8,404 of BQNB010121174.1, forward strand.
GAGTGCGTCGTGAGGCCGTTTCGTAACAACCCATAATTTCAGGTCATTTTATATCAATAAACTCAAACTATTTACTTTGAACTTTTATGCATTTACTTTTAATTTCACCGTTAAGTTAAATCGCGTAAACCGAAAATCAACAAATCCAAACTTAAACCGGCATCAAACAAATAAAAGTTTACGTCAAACAAGTGTTATATAATTATTACGAAGATAATTTATAATTTTTTGTAGTTTATTTTTTTTGTTACGTAAAACGTTTACGTTTCGCGTTCTAAGCTTTCGTGCACGCATTTAAACTATACCACCTTTACCTACCCACAATATTTATACCCTATCAAAAATTATCATTTTTCATCCCATTTAATTTATAAAACCCGGCCCCATTAGGATTTATATGTAAGATACATACAATTCCCATTTAAATCATACCAAGTATGTACCTAACTTAATCAACTTTCACCAACTCTTACCTAAACCCTTACAAGCCCACGCCCCCTTGATTTTATGAAGAAAATTAGGCTTGTGTTCCCTAGATAATTCTTAAACATTGCATATTTATTCAACTAGCTCATACTTCTCATTTCTATCACTTAAAAATCATAAATCTCTATCTTTTCCTCTCTAGCAAGCCACAACTCAAAACCCTTAACAACAATTTCATTTGTTTTCTATTTTCTTGATATTACAAGTATACAAGTGTGATCAAGGTTAATATCTAAGGTGTTTCAAAGTGATTTCAAGTTTGGGTTTCAAGGATTAGGCTAGGATTTCATCATTGAAAGTTAAGGTCTTTATAAGATTTTGGGTTAAAAATCAAGGCCTAGTTCTTCTTTTGTGTTCATAAGCTTTATAAGCATACCTTTTTTACTCTTTGGATTTTTATACATTTTGATTATGTTCGTACATGTTTCTATACTTACATAATGTATTTATATACATGAACACCAAGATTATTAAGTTATATCACCAAATAGTAAACTTTTATAAACATTTACAAAGAAATCAAGAACACTACTTATGATTATTGAACAAGTTGTCAAGTTTGTTATTCATAAACTAACCTGAATACCTTTATAAATTATTTAATGTTTTGTTCTTAGTATGAAGAAGTGTTGGATGGGATTAGGTTTGTTTAGATGTGTTGATTGTGAAGGAGGTTGAAGTGTTTAGATTAGAGGTTGTTGTTTTGTAAAAATGAGGTCAAAATTATAGTTTTAAAGTGTGAAAAACGCCCCATAGGACAATAGGTTTTAAACAGCATGTTACGGATTTTGTCGACAAGTTAAAACCTTAAAAATGTGTTAGTATGTCTCACTACGATTTCGTGCATATAAAGAACTCGAAAAACGGACGTAAAACGAAGAAGTTAGAGTCAAAACAAGATTTGAAACAATACTGACAAAAACAGTTTTTCGGCATAATCTGGCAGAATTATAATTCGTATTTTTAACCAGTTTCGGGTCCGAACCGGCTTAAGTATAAAACGAGAAACTTGCTCGGAACGATTTTTTGGTAATTTACGCGAATTTTGAATTCCGAAAGTGTAGCACGGAAGAGTAAAACTTAATCAAACTTGGACTATTTTTCAGATAATGACATGAAAATTTATGCACACTATTTACAAATGTATGTTCCTGACATGAATAGTAATTGCCGTTTTCGGATCCGTTTGGACTATAAAAACCTTAGAAAATAATATAGCATCACGTAGATAATATTTGCACGCGTTCTAAACTTTATAAATATTATTTAATAAATTAACTAGATTATATATTTATCGTCGTTGTAAAAGTGGTAAACTTAACGAAATCATTATTTTGATTTATAAGCTAAGTCTAAAACTATTAGGTGATGATATAACAAGATAAAATATAGTGCATTGTCTATATTTTCATACGTTATTTTAAATCAACCTATAATTAAATAGGTTGCATACCGGTCATTTGCGACGACATTCCTAGTTGATTTATCTAGAAATCAATTCCATCACTTGAGGTAAGGTTCATGGCCTCTATTTTACTTCATTTAAATATTTTAGGGGAGAATACATGCTCATTTACAAACTCGTTTAAATACACGTTTTCATACGCATTTATAAACTCATTTACATACTCGTTTACATACCCGTTTACATACTCGTTTTCATACTCGTTTACATAATCAACTACTATATTCTATTTCCCATAAGAATTTATGCCTGTTACGGAAAACTAAATTAGAAATCATAGTAACCAAGTAGACCTTTACACCACCTTACTACATATATTCAACATCATCTTACGCTAAATCCTATGTAAAAAATTTGAGACGCATCGCTAGTCACCCAAGGACAATCCGTCAATGAGCTTACTCGTCATTAAGGAAATTACTAAATCACCCATTCAAAGTCGGCATAATGCCGTAAAACTTAGTGTTGGTAACGCCATCATAGGTATAGATTAGTTATCGCCTTGAAAGGACAAGTATCATAGTTGATGCTCTAAATAAAAAAGAACGAAGAAAGATGCTCAAGTTAAGCGACTAGGAAGGAGAATGTTGACGACAAAAATATTCATGGTATAAACAAAGATTTGAAACTCTTCCCAATGATACTCTATGTATTAAGAAAACAAAGTTGATTAATAAATTTTAGGAGGATTAAGATAAGTATCCGCACCTCTTCACCAACACCACACCGGGAGACCACTCGAACTAAATTTCGGGACCAAATTCTTTTAACACGAAGAGACTGTAACAACCTACAATTTCAGGTCATTTTATGTCAACAAACTCAAACTATTTACTTTAAACTTTTACCCATTTACTTTTAATTTCAACCGTAAAGTTAAACCGCGTAAACCGAAAATCAACAAATCCAAACTTAAACCGGCATCAAACAAATAAAAGTTTACATCAAACAAGTGTTATATAATTATTACAAAGATAATTTATAACTTTTCGTATTTTATTTTTTTCGTTACGTAAAACTTTTACGTTTCGCGTTTGAGCTTTTGTGCACGCATGTAAACTATACCACCTTTACCAATACCCACAATATTTATACCCAAATTAAAAATTATCATTTTTATCCCATTTTATTAGTAAAAACCGGCCTCACTATGATTTATATGTAAGATAGATACAATTCCCATTTAAATTATACCAATATCATGTATCAACAAATATCTAACTCAATCAACTTTCACCAACTCTTACCCAAACCCTTACAATCCCACGCCCCCTTGATTTCATAAAGAAAATTAGGCTTGTGTTTCCTAGATATTTCCTAAACATTTCATATATACTTAACTAGCTCATACTTCTCATTTCTATCACTTACAAAATCATAAAACTCTCATTTTTCCTCTCTAGCAAGCCACAACTTAAAACCCTAAACAACAATTCCATTCGTTTTCCATTTTCTTGATATTGCAAGTATACAAGTGTGATCAATGTTAATTTCTAAGGTGTTTCAAGGTGATTTCAAGTTTAGGTTTCCAAGAATTTAGGCTAGGTTTCATACATGATATTAGGGTCTTTAGTAAGGTTTGGTGAAAAAATCAAGGCCTAGTTCTTCTTTTGTATTTATAAGCTTTGTAAGCATACCCTTTTTACTCTTTGGATTTTCAAACAATTTGATTATGTTCTGACATGTTTCTATACTTACATAATGTATTTATATACATAAACACCAAGATTATTAAGTTATATCATCAACTAGTAAACTTTTATAAACATTTGCAAAGAAATCAAGAACACTACTTACTAATAATTATTAAACAAGTTGTTAAGTTTGTTATTCATAAACTAGCATAAACACTTTTATAAGTTAGGTCATGTTTTGTTCTTATTATGATGAAGTATTGGATGGAATTAGATTAGTTTGGATGTGTTGAGTGTGAAGGAGGTTGAAGCGGTTAGATTAGAGGTTGTTGTTTTGTAAAAATGAGGTTAAAATTATAGTTTTAAAGTGTGTAAATACGCCTCATAGGAAACGGGGGGTTTTAGAACCAGCAGGTTATTGGATTTTTCGACAAGTTAAAACTTTAAAAATGTGTTAGTACGTCTCAATACGATTCCGTGCAATTAAAGAACTCGAAAAACGGACGTAAAACGAAGAAATTAGAGTCAAAATAAGATTTGAAACAATACATACAAAAACAGTTTTTCGGCATAATCTGGCAGAATGATAATTCGTATTTCTAACCAATTCTGATCCAAACCGCTTAAGATAAAACTAAAAACATTTGCTCCGGAGACTATTTTTCGATAAATTGAAGCGAGTTTTGAAGTCCGGAAGTGTAGCACGGAAGAGTAAAACTTAATCAAACTTGGACCATTTTTCGGATAATAACATGAAAATTACTGCACACTATTTACAAATGTATGTTCCTGACATGAATAGTAATTTGCGTTTTCGGACTTTTTCAGGTCCGTTTGGACTATAAAAACCTTAAGAAATAATATATCATCACTTATATAATATTTGCACGCGTTTTAAACTTTATAAATATTATTTTATAAATTAACTAGAATACATATTTATCGTCGTTATAAAAGTGGTAAACTTAACAATCATTGAGTTACGCTAAGTCTAAAACTATTTATGAGGTGATATAACAGAGAAAATATAGTGCATATTTGATATTTTCATACGTTATTTCTAAATCGACCTATAAATTAAATAGGTTGCATACCGGGTCCTTCGCGACGACATTCCTATTTGAATTAAACTAGAAATCATTCCATCGACATGATGTGAGTTCATGCCCCTATTTTACTTCATTAAATATATTTGAGGGAGAATATACATGCTCATTTACAAACACGTTTACAATACACTTTTTTCATAACGCAATGTAACAAACTCGTTTACAATACATCGTCTATCATACCGTTTAAACATAACTCGTTTACGCAACTCGTTTTTATACTCGTTTACATACTCAATTACAAACTTGTTTACAATTACTTTACAAATCTCGGGGTGAGATACATGATTTGTTTTCACGATAGGACGCAAGTACAATACTTTTCAATTCTTACAATGATTACGGATTTTGCCTAAGTAGCGATAAACCACTATGCCCACTATCATGAACTGTTAATTACTTTGTGTAAGCACGTGTGTTATAAATATATCTATTGGGATATACATCCCCATCCAGGATTGGTGTCAAAACAAGGCCACGGGCGTAAATCATGTTCGATTCACTTGACACGTACTTTGATTGTTTTAAATTGATTGAACATTCATTGGTACATATTAATGCCTGAAAATGATGACACATATAACTTTTTGTCTAGCTTCAGTGTCATGATCATAGTCATATCGTAATTACATTTTTAGAATATTGAAAACTATGCAATACAACTTTAAATCTTGTCGTTCCAACATTTATACTATACATAAACCTATGAACTCACCAACTTTATGTTGACACTTTTAAGCATGTATTTCTCAGGTGAATAAGTTGTTTGATGTGCTTGATGTGCATTGGAGTCTAAACTTTTCAATACTTCATTCATGGATTGCTACTTGCATTTAAACTATCAATCTCGTTGTATTATTTTCAGTCTTTCATCTTGATGCAACTTGGTACAAATGTTATAACTATTTAAATTTTAATTAAACCAATGAGATTATCTTTCAAACGACTCATTTAGAGGTCGTTTCCTTATATCTTGTGCTATTGTATTATGAAGTAACGCTCCCGGTCACTTTTCCGTTGCAACCTATTTTGGGGGTGTTACACGTTTTATGGGTTGCAATAACATACTGAGGCAATGCAGTAAACGCACTGACTAATAAGGGCGAACGCATTGGTATTATTCTTTATGTTCTTAATAATTTTTCTTGTACTACATTTAAAAAAAGTTTGTCTATAATTTGCCTTTTAAGGGGTATTTAATAAACGTGTATGTTAGCCTTAATTTTATATAAGTCGAATAAGAATGTTATCGCTTTTATTAGTCGTTATTAGTCTTGTTGAGTAATAGGCTAGTCGGGTTCAACGGGCTAGGATTGTAATTGAATATTGTTCGTGTTTCGAGCTCAAAGCCCAAGATATGCCAAGACCGGCCCAAGTAACAAGCCCATACGCAACTTAGTTGGCTTATTTCATCTTTTGGTCCACACATGGAGAGGGTGTTGGTTGCCATTTCTTGTATGTGTAATCATCCACTCCTTTTTTTCTCTCTAATGTAATCTTCCATCTTTGTTTCTCTCTCTACTTTCTTTCTCTACTTTTCTCTTTTTCTTTCTCTTTTTCTCCTAGCTTATTGCTTATTTGGTATGCTTATTAGTTGTGATATGGGTTAAGTTTTGGGATAACATTTAGTATCACGAGCCTCGGGTGGGTTTAGTGATTTGTGGTTATTATGTTTGAGCTTATACGACAGATTTGTGGTTATTGTGTTTAGAAATCTAGAAATTTATAACTAGTTTTCTTACCATAATATTTCGTGGTTAAGAGTGGGTTATAACAGTGTTTTTTTAAAAAGCTTTCTTTATAGTTTAGCAACAATTGGCCTTATTTTTTCTCTCTTTTATAAACCTTCGTTTATTTTACTTTGGTAAACGTTTATTTTACTTTGGTTCCTAAATCTGAGCTTCTTTGTCATTCGTTTTTTTTAGTTTCAAATTAAAGGTTTATGTTAATTTGGGCTTCTCATCCGTTTCACTTTCTTTTGGGCTTATACTGTTCACGTGTAAAAGTGGTTCTACTCGTGCTCTTGTTTTCTCGTAAGCTTAAACTTGTTTTTAGCTTATTGGAGATTATTTAGAGTTTTTAAAACGTGTCTAAACCTGCTTATTGTGGTTCTCTTCATGGCTTCGTACCTAAGTTACCACCTTTTATTTACAAGCTCTTAAACGTAGGTTTTTAGTTCTTTTCACAACTATTTATGAAGCTTATTGTTCTGGGTGAGTTGGCTTATTCTTGTGGTAAAAAAGCTTGTTTAAGAGCTTATTCAAGCTTATTTTGGTTGGCTTATTTCATCTTTTGGTCCACACGGTTTGAGACAAGAAGGAGACCAAGATCCACGATTATAGCAAGCAAGGACGTTAGTTTTGTTGGTTTCTGGAGAAGACAAGAAGCAAGGACATTAGTACGTTTTTGGTTTTTTGTGGAGGCGAGTAAACAACAAATGTGAAGGCGAGTTAACAATTTTTGCCAAGGCGAGTTATCAACCTATGTAGAAGGCGAGTTAACAAACTATTTGGAAGGCGAATTAACATCTAGTTTAACATAAGGCGAGTTAACAAAGTCACATACAAGGCGAGTTAGCATTTTGTTTGAAAGGCGAGTTAACATCTCATGAACAAGGCGAGTTAGCAATTCATGTACGAGGCGAGTTAACAGTTTCACTAGAAGGCGATTAAGCAACTTAACAAGAAGAAACTATATCATTTTCAAGTCGTTTTCGGATTTTCGGTTTCGTGTGACGGTTCATTATGGGACTTATAACCTATACCATTGTGATCGTGATCCTTTTTCGATCAACATCGTATATTTGCTTTTCACCGACGATGATCGTACCATCCCGCAAGTGTAAAAATAAAAAACGTTACATTCTATCATTTAAAAACGAAGGAGACGACTTTTAGGAGGGAAATTCTTTTATTTATTAAGATAAAATCCCAAGTTGGCACATGCAGTCCCTAGTTTCCAATATAATTTCAAAGTTCGTCCTTTGTTTAATTAATAACCCTCTTTGTTAAAACAACTTTACACCGTTAGTCCTTTGTGAACCAAATTTCACCGTTAGTCCTTTTAAGCTCATCAATCATTAAAAAAGTTCACGTACTTCGATTACAACAACGATTTCAACAACAATTAATTATTGTTTCACGGTTTCTTCTTGATTTTGTAAAATCCCGAGAAAGAATCAATTATTTTCTCGGTTTAAATCAAAGACTTGTAAAATCCCGTGAACGTTAATTGATTTCAATCCACAACAACAATCACTTTACCTACTTAAGATCCAATATCCATTCACAACATCAAAATGTCAAATACCAATACCAATTTGCAAACTCAAACATCGAATGCTCTTCACAATGCCATCATAAAAGCAGGTGGTAAAGACCATCCACCAATGTTAGCACCGGGTAATTACATTCAGTGGAAATCCAGAATTAAGAGATACATCGACACCAAACCTAAAAATTAACTCATCCACTATTGTCTCCAGAATCCACCCTACAAATTCAAATGGACTGAGAAGACAGTTCCAGTTGCTGAAGGCAGTTCAGAAACCACTACAGAAGGGTATATAGAGAACAACAAGAATGTTTCACAAGACATACGAGATCAACTGAATGCGGAAGCTGAAGTTGTTTAGATAATTCTCATAGGGATAGATAATGACATCTACTCCACAGTTGATGCTTGTCTAAATGCATGTGAAATGTGGAAAGCAATTGAAAGGTTGAAACAAGGTGAATCAATCAACGTTCAAGATCTTGAAACCAATTTATATTGGGAGCTTGGAAAATTCACATCACGGGATGGTGAATCACTTGAATCGTATTACTCAAGGTTCTACAAGATGATGAATGAGCTTGTCAGAAATCAGTGTGATGTTACCAATCATCAAGTTAATGTTCAGTTCTTACTTTAACTACAACCAGAATGGCAAAGGTTTGTGACACTTGTTAAGCAGAGTCAAGAGCTGAAGACTGTCTCCTATCACAAACTTTATGACATCCTGAAGCAACACCAGAATGAAGTCAACGAGATAAGAGCTAAAAGACTAGCACGTACGGCTAATCCACTTGCACTTGTTGCTCAACAATAACCATTTTACCATCCTCAAAACCATCCTACTCACTACACTAACAATTCCTCAACCAGATCACAACAAGCTGCTACCAGAACCAGAGGAAAAGTAATTGTCAACTCTTCTCTACCCACTTATGATCAAGAACCTACTGTGGTTGCTGAAGATGATGAAATGTCAAAGGATAAGGAGATTGATAAACTCATGGCTTTAATTTCTCTATCATTCAAGAAAATCTACAAACCTACCAACTACAACCTCAGAACCTCATCAAACACTAGCAGAGCAAATCAGGATAATACTCTAAGGATTAACAGAGGTACTAGGTATGATAATCAGAGGGTAGTTAATGTTGCTGGGGCTAGGAAGAATGTAGGTACACCGGTGGTGCGGCAGTCTAGGATTCAATGTTATAATTGCAAGGAATATGGGCATGTAGCAAAGGAATGTCAGAAACCGAAACGGGTAAATGATGTAGCTTATCACAAGGAGAAGATGTGTTAGAAACACGAAAAGTATCGACCACTTCTAATAATAGTTAGTCAAAGCCCGTAGTTAGTCCAATGTAATGTTTAGTAATTTAATATGGCCAAAAGGCCTATGGAAAGCCCACAAGCTAACCATGGCCGGCCATATGGGTTGTATAAATACCCTCTACATGCCTTGGAGAGGGTGTTGGTTGTTTATTTGTTTCACATATTCTAATTCATTTTCTTTTATGTTTACTTTCTCTCTCTAAAGTGTTCATCCAACCACTCTCTCTCTAAAATCACATCTCTTTCCCTCTTCATGTATGTTATTAGATAGTCTTCAATTGGCATCAAGATCCATGAAGTGGTGTGTTTAGTTTTTGTGTTTTACATTTGATTTGTGTTGTTTTTCTTGCAAACCGTACATCCTTTTTTCTCATTTTTCTTTGGTTTCGAAGCTTCTCTATATACTTAAAGATAATTTACATAGGTAAAGTTGATCTAATATCCTTGGATATAGGTGTATGTTCTTAGATTCAAGAAAAACATCATTTTTGTTCATCTTTTTTATAGAATAGCTATAATCACTTAACACATACACGAAATATTTAGCAAGAAATATTAGATAGAAATATAATTTAGGAGGAAGGTCTTAGTAAGAGAAAGATGAGAGAGAAAATACTTGTTGAACTATATGAGACATAAAACCAACCAACCACCTCTCTAATGCATGGAGAGGTGTGTATCTACTTACAAGGGGTGGATGGGCCTTGTCTTAATGGACTTATCCATGGGCCTTGGTCTAACTACCTAAGTAAGTTTCCAAATATTAACTTGACGAGCTAACTATACTTATCTATGGAAGTGATCGACACTTTCGTGTTCCTAACAATCTCCCCCTAAGGGGGGTCACTCTATTTTACAAAAACTTAAACCTAGCATACTATGCTTTATCTTTAGTCTTGAGCTCGTAGTTTTTAACTTCAATCATTAACTTGTGAGTTGATGTAGTGATCATTGACTTTAGGCATGAGCTTGTTTCTTTATCTTGACTTGAATGTGAAAATGTGATCATGAGCACCTTAAGATCATCAACCAAGCATAATCCCGATTCGCCATCTTGTAAACTTTGCCATCTTGTGAACTTATGACTTCTGAACCGACATGCTCATACCTTTCTTGATATGTTATCTTAAAAAGCTTTAATATTGCATCTTTCGTGAGGTTCTTTAACTATAACACTTCGTCACTTCGAGAAAGACGTTTGGTATCAGAGTGACGAAAACTTCTTTGAAATTCTTTGACTTTAATACTTCGTCACTTCAAGAAAGACGTACGGTATCAGAGTAGCGGAAGTCTTGAAACATGTACTTGAGCTTTCATGATGTCTTTATGTTTGTCAGTCGGGTATGAGCATGTGGCTATGAATCTTGTGAGTCAGCTGGAATCAGGTACCTTCACCTCCATCTTTAAGTATCCTGCATTAAAACAGTTAGCAATAAAGCGGGGGGACGAATATGGCTTTGTCATTCGCCCAGGTTTGGTTGGAGTAACCTTCAAATCCGTGAGGATCGACCTGTGATCAGATAGATTCAATTTAAGAAGAATCTTCTTGACAGGATTTCCAGCTGTAGTATTGAATCTTTCTAACACATAAGTATTAGATTCATCGTACTCAGCATGTTCTCATTATCGGAACGTCTCAAAGCAGACAGCACGATAAGAGTGAACCAGTGAGTTACTATCTCACCGATTGATATAGAAAATTGATTTGAAAATCAATCGGTGTATCACTTGCAAAATTGTTTTTGTGACACACCGAGAGTGTTAATCATTTCAAAAATTCATTAACAACCGTTGATCCATTTCCTGGAACAAGTTTGATTCTTATAGAATCGCACCATCGTTTCTTTCCAGTTGTCACAAGTTTGATTCATAAAGAATCGCACAAGTTACCTACCATGAGCTTGTTTGATGTTGGCTCAAGCAGGATTTCCATCTTCATTGTGAATACCTAAGTATCACTCGGATGTTCTGGCAAAATCACAAGGATCTTGCGTAGGACTCTAATGATATTACTTGATATTCACATTGTGTGAGATAACAAGCTAAATTATGACAAGTGTCCTAATGAGATTAATGGATGATCTCTTTTGGCTCTAGACTCAATAGTGCACTTTTAATTTTAGTGATCGGAGGCTGGAGCAGACTGCCACCTTTTCAATATCAACTAACTCGGAGTGAGAAAGTCGATAGAAATGCGTGTAATCTCCGTGAGAAATGAAACAAGAGTCTTTTGAGAGACCTTGAGTGGCTAGGGGGGGTTGTGCATAGCGTCACTGGGTCCACGACTATCTTCAATGTCAGACAACATCTTAATGTTTCTGACAGCATATGTATTGACCCGGTTTCTGCCTAAGGTTGTATGGAGGTCTTCTTTCTTTTCACCCTTTATCCTTACAATTCTTTTTCATTCTTCAACCCCTTCAGTGCTTACCAAGACTTCATGACTAGTACCTTGTTGGGTTTGTTCCAGTACTAGCTCCATCTCAGTCGGCACTATTCCCTTATTCTCACTTTTACTCCTTTTTTTTGTCATACCTAAGGACTTCTACACTAACTAGTGGATTATCCCTGGGTAGATCCCTCCAGTTCTGGCTGGATCATGGGAACTAATACCTAACCTTACCAACCTTATAACTCCAATAAAATTAAATACATGGTCGGTCTTTTTGGTATAGTTCACCTTGCCATAAAAACTAATTGAAAAACTCAATCAGGTACTTGTGATATAAATATCAAAGCTTTTAATACCTTGATTGTTTTTGAATTTTTAGAAATGCTCCCCCTCAACATGTGCATCGA
>BQNB010121175.1:0-15528 GCA_026074375.1 Tanacetum coccineum
AGATGTTATTTGAACCAGATGCAAAAAATATTTTAGAACTTCAGAAATATATGCATGATCCTTTAAAATGTTGGTTATATGAAATTTGTGCAGTTCATCATGTATCTACAGAGAAAGGACAATATATATTCATGTTGGTTGAAAAGGATTATCCACTGACAAAGGGACTTGCAACTTTAATGCTATGTAACAAGCTAAGAGTGGATCAACTGTCAGAGATGGCAGATGAGCTTTTGATAAAGATCTACAGTATAACAAACAGACTAAGAAACTAAAGTGTTTGGAAACATCCTCAGCAGAGTACATTAGGAGAAACTTGAGATTTAATGGAAAATCACAAGTTCAGGGGAGGCAAATGGTAGTTTGATTTGTTGTATAGTTTGGAAAATGATGTTAAAGTTCATTATGATCTTTGGGATGAGGATTGAGAGGTTAATACTGGTAGTCTAAAACTTAATACTAATAGGACAAAACTTAGTACTACCAGGCCAAAACTTAGTACTAACAGTACTAAGATTGAAAGTGTGAAGCTAGAAGCCATGGTGGAGGAAAGAAGGACCTTTAAGTGTTGGTTTCATTACCACACAACAAATGGTCATCAGTTCACCATGTCTAACAGACATCAAGAACTGGCTAGTCTAGAGCAAACGGCTTCTGGTAAAGACTTCTCAAATTCGTTAATGGCTGATAGTTTTCCAAAAACTATATGGTTCTCAACTCACCATGCTTTACAGTAAAGAGTTGGCTAGTACAAAGCAAACAACTCTTGGTAAAGACATCTCAAATCCGTTGATAGTTTACTCAAAACTATATGGTTATCAATGCACCATGTTATTGCAATGAAGCATTGGCTATTCCAGAGCAAACGGCTACTGGTAAAGAAATATCAAATCTGTTTATGGCTGGTAGTTTGCCAAAAACTACAAAGCCAACTTAGTTGGTGTAGCTGTGTTGCTGTGTTCCTAAGATGCTGTGATGGTGCCAAAGACTAGAAGTTAAAGAATTTCAAGTTTACAAAGTAACAAAAGTGTTCAAGTTTATCAAAAAGCAGATTAAAGAGTAACAATGTATTTGGATACATCCTCTTAGTGATCAAGAAGCTCAAACTGAAGAAACATGAAGGTTAACAAGTGGACATCATGTTTAGGGGAGGATTGTTAGGTTTTAGAGGTTTCTACAACTTAGTGATGCTACTTATACAAGTTACTACTGCTAGTTCTACTTAGTGCTGCTGGTGAAGAATGCTAAAGATTCAAGAAAATAGACTAAGTAGTTAGTACTGTTAGTTATAAATAGTTAGTACTGCCAGTATAGTTAGTGCTGTTAGTAGTAAGTTAGTACTGCTAGCATATAATAGTTAGTACTGTTAGGAGGTATGCATGAGTTATAATAGGAATAGATATGCATTATCTCTTCACACGTTTTGTAAGCCCATTAGGGTTTTTCCTTGGTGTATAAAAGGAACCCTACGACACTAGTTAGACATACCATAACACATGATATAAGGTTTCATACACAAGTTTCACAAATATTAATAGTTAGTAATCTGTAATCTAGCAGATTAATAGTAATCAAAGTTTTGTTTTATTCATTGTTCTTCTTAGCAATATAAGTTAGTTTCCATTAGCTATATTCTGTTCATAGTCATTGTTTTCTTAAGTTTGTTTGGGGATCTATCCAGTTTGGCTACCACCCTTAACAGGCTAGAAAGATCTACTAAGTCTGGGATCTACAAGATATTGTGGAAACTTGATTGTTGGCTTCATATATCATTTTGCCCATCTAAGATATAATAACATTGAATGACATGAAGCACATCGGAATAACAAATAAGAACATCAATGTTATCACAAGGTTTTCTTTATTCATACTAATAATAAACTATAAACTAACTAATAAGCTAACTATTAGACTCTCATTGGAGAGATCTAACTATGATGGATGATATAAACCACAGGACGCCTATGAACCCTTTTTCTAGAGGCGTTTACAAGAAAACACCTAGCTCATTGGAAGCTAACTTATTTATCACATCAAGTTCCTTGTTGTTTCATCTTTCTTCATTGTGCATATGTAGTTTTGTAATCATTCAAAATCTTGAGATCCCAACAATCTTCCCCTATTTGATATTACAAAACAATCTTCATGAAAGAAACAATGCTTCCCCTTGACTTAAGATCTTTTTGAACATGTCACCACACATAATAAGCTGCAAACCATATCTCTTGTAGTCTTCTTCCCCTTTTTGTAATCATCTAATTTGTAGATATGCAACTTGTAAAACAAACTTCCCTTATAAGTGGTGAATGTTAGGATGGTAACATTTAATCAATAAGCTTCCCTGAATAACAATATGTTTACCAATCTCTTGGAATCTCGAACTCTGTAGGCTCTACATAGTGATTACTGATGAAGAAAACTGAGTATAACGAATTTGATAAAGAAGTAGAATCTCCCAAACTTGTGTCTTATGTCTTGCACTATCCACGTAACGTCGAACTTATAAATAAATATGTGAAATATAAGTAGACCGCAACCGCTTAACAAAAACCTCATCTTCTATGAGACACCTACTAAGTGATAGCAAATGTGAGCATTGAGCACCATAAGAAAAATCTCACACACTTTGCCTAGATTTTGACAAGTCTTCGTAACCATTGTAAAGGCACGACAAGTTATCTTTAAAGTCACATGTCCTGCTAATAACACGACTTTAAAGATATGATATAAGAACACGCATATGTGAAAATCAACTATCAACATCAAAAAAGTGTATGATCAGCTGTCTTCGTACTTTCACATCTTCAAATAATCCCAAAACGAGCCATAAAGTCAATAAGAATAAACTATTTGAAAAATAGTTCTGTCCGAGATCCAAATCCAGCTGAGAACCAAACGACGTGTACTATCCGATATCAAACAAAGCTAGCAGTACAAACTGCTTTATCGGACAACTCTGGCAGTATTAAAATAAAACGAACAATAAACTTGTATACAACAGCAAGCAGTATCTAACCAAACAACGCAACAGTATTTAAGGTATATATGGAATAGATCACCAAATAAAACCACAAATATTCTCTCATAATACTTGTACCACGTACCATATATAAGGGAGATTATTAGGGAAAGTCAACACACACATTCCCTAAAAAGTCGCCACTCAATTCTGTATAGCCAAAATCACGTCTCTTCTAGAAAATACTTCCATTATTCTATCCCTTGTACACCGATAGGCATAACTGTATCATTCAAATAATCTCGCAACAAACTATGTCCAGCATTACTGCGTCCAACCAGGAAAACAAAAGTAATCCTTAAAATTAGGACGTCAAATCTATCCTATAAATATTGTCACATATTCCAAAACTGTTTCCTTAATTCACGTAGTCCATAACTGCTTCCACATACAGATTATTTCACAGCCCAAATAAACAACTAGCTTCAATATGTGATTTGAATACTGCGAATCGCAACGAGAATCCTAACGAACAAGAGAATCAAATCATATGGACCCTATACCTGATCTATCAACGACAATCAGAAACATAATTACCATCAAAACCCTTCAATACGTGTTTGAACCCTGTATTTTAATTAGGGGGTTCAGAAACCCTAATCATGAACGTAATTCCAAACATTAAGAACCTTGAGAATCTTGGGTTTACCTGTGGTTGTACTTACAGCAATAAAAAACCTAAAACCAACAGTTTGTAGAGAAACCTGATGATCATGGTATTTTTCGGATTTTCCGGGCAGGGTTTGTGGATTGTATTTTAAATTGTTGCTACTTATTCAAGTCCAAGATTCAATCAAGCAGCACCAAAGATAACTATCAACTTAACGTCAATAGTATCTGTGCATGAACTTAGAACACCATAATCATGAATACGGATCATAAAATTTTTTCAATGTTCATACCTTCAAACCTTTGAAAGAACTCATGGAAATACCAGCAACTGCTTCCATCAATTTCTGCTATTGTTGAATTAGGGTTTGAGAAGAAACCCTAATATTTTTTATTCTTCTTTATTACTGAAAGACAGAAAATTAAACACGAATAAAACTTTGAGAATCCTAGATATTTCTAAGAGCAACCGCTCTGATTACCAATTGTGAGAAACTGATTGTTGGCCTTCATTGCTCGTTTTTGGCCCATCTAGGTTATAATAAACAATTGAATGCACATGAAGCACATCGAATATCAAAATATGAACATTCAATGTTATCACAAGGGTTCTTAGGATCATTACAATTACTCATAATAAACCTATAAACTAATAATAAAGCTAACTACTAATAAGCATAAACTATTAGACTCTCATTGAGAAATCAAACTATGATGGATGATATAAACCAGACGCCTATGACCCTTTATATAGAGGGTTTACAAGAAAACCTATCTTACATAGGAAGCTAACTTAATTTATCACATTAAGTCCTTGTTGTTTCATCTTTCTTTATTTGTGCATATGTAGTTTTGTAATCATCAAATCTAAGATCCCAAAATATACTTATATGTAGAAATTAATCTGGAACCATAATAAGCACCTTCAAGTTAAGACGCGGCTTAAATAAAACTTATGGGCCTGTGAGTCCATAAAATACCTTAATAGTATTATTAAGGTTTTTTAAAATAAGCTAATAAGCTACATATCGCTTTTGGTTACTACCATAAGCCTCAAAAATAGTCCATAACATATTCCATAACACAAAAATAATCAAAATTACTTTCCTAGTGACTTTGGGAATTTACACGTGGCCTTTAAGCTTAAATAAGCCAAGAAATAGCTTAAAAATATAAGTCTGAATGAATAAGGGGCTTTACAAGCAACTTATCAAAAATATGCATTCTAGCAACATATATTATTAACATCACGACCACACAACATCAAAAACTACAAACACCACTCTTTTTCTTTTCTTTTATTACACGAACCAACACCCCCTTTTCTTTTGTTTCGCTTCCAAAAATCATTTTTTCACAGCGATCATCAACTTGTAAAACTAACATCTATTCATCAAAATAAACCCAAAAGGACAAACAAAATTTAAATTTGAAAACTTACAAGAAAATCTTCAAATTTGTAGATTTCGACACGAACCGGACAACCCAAACGTTGTTTAAATGAATAGCTCAAAATATAGAATCAACCCCAATATTTATGTCTTCATGTTTTCTTGATCAAAAATTCAAAAATTATGAGTGGTGTGTTGTGTTGTAGGTCGAGCGGTGCGAACCTATACACATTACAGAGAAGTGTGTGTTTTTATTTTTTGTAAATGGAATGGTTTATGATACAAATAATTACTAGTGGAGCATATATGTGTACATATTTAGACATAAGGAGCTAAAATTTAGCCTCATTGTCTCCCTTTCTAACCATATAAAGGGACCATGGGATCCAAGGGAGTCCCGGGCCTTTCTTCTCGTGTCGAAATCACTTAAAAGCTCGTAAAACTCAACCGTAAAATTTACCCCAAAGTTAAAAAGCATTTTTATTCACCTTAAAAATACTTTTCCATTAACTTAGAGTATTCACTTGTCATATTTACACTTTAAACCCTTTCAAAAATTCAATTTAGACATTAACGGACGTGTCAGACTCGTTTTTTTGGCATTTCTCAAAATTCACGGGTCAAACCACCCGGAATACACATAACACAATAATACCTTTCAAAAAGGATTATTAATCACAATAAACCTCAAATCATCACATATCTCATAAAATCACCACCGTCAACACGGTACAAAATCTGAATAAACTGACAAAAGTCAAATAGTCAAAGGATATTATGAAATATTCAGAAACACAAACAAGGGGATAAGGTTGCATTCCTACCCCTTAGAAGAATTTCGTCCCCGAAATTCAGATATTAACATCACTAAACAAATGCGGGTATTTCAATTTCATCTGATCTTCACGCTCCCACGTGAATTCAGGACCACGTTTTGAATTCCACCGAACCTTGACGATGGCAATCCTACTACGCTTCAACTTCTTAAACTCTCTTTCCAAAATTTCTACAGGCTCTTCCATAAAATTTAACTTAGCATCAACTTGGATCTCATCCAAAAGGCACTTTTTGTGTTGGGTATCAGACAAAACTCTTCTTTAGGTTCGACACGTGAAAGTTTGTCATGAACACCCATTCACTCCTCCAGGTAAATCTCTAACCGACTAGGCCACAGGGCCTACTGTCTCTTAATATCATTGGTCCAACAAACCTAGGTGTTAACTTCCTTTTCTTCCCAAAAACCGCTACCACACACCTTTCCAAGCGACACTTTGGAGCAGGACATGTCACCTACACTAATTCTTAGAGGCTTCCTCCTCTTTTCGGACATAACTTTTGATGATCAAGTGAGCCTTAAGTCTATCCTTAATCTGCGAGATCTTCTCAGTAGTCTCTTGTACTAACTCAGGTCCTATCAATGACCTTCTCCAACCCTCAGCCTACAAATCGGGGAACGACACTTCTACCATACATGCCTCAACGGTCGCTCATCTCTCACTAGAATGATAACTATGTTATACGAAAACTCAACCAAAGAAGATGACATTACCAACTTCCTCTGAAGTCTAGGACACACGCTCTAAGCATGTCTTTCAAAGTCTGAATAGTACGCTCACTCTGACCATCGGTCTGAGGGTGATAAGCCGTACTCATATCTAAGCGAGTTCCTAATGCCTCTTGCATTGACTGCCAAAATCTTGATGTGAAACGACTATCAGGATCTGATATAATCGAGATCGGTACGCCATGTCTAGCAACCATCTCATTTAAATACAATCTAGCCAACCTTTCCATCTTATAATCCTTACGCATAGGTAGAAAATAAGCAGACTTAGTCATCCGGTATCTTCAATGACCTAGATTGTGTCATGCCCACTACTAGTCCTAGGCAACTTAGTCACAAAATCCATATCTATCACTTCCCATTTCCATATGTGAATCTCAAGTTGCTGGAGCAGGCCAGATAGCCTTTGATGCTCATCCTTAACCTTCAAACAAGTCAAACACCTACTAACATACTCAGCTATATCCTTTTTCATTCTAAGCGGGTTACCTATTACCTATCTCTCAAATCATAATTACATCTGATTCAATCCTTGTTGTTCATTTTAGTACTTTGACTTATGGGCCTTCGTCCATTATCAGGCGTTCTCACATCACACTTAAAGGGCACCATATTCGATGCCCAGGTAATATAACGTCCATCATTCCTAGTTCAACCATCTATCTAAACCTGTTTTTGCAATCCAGCAGTATTCATCCACAACCTCCTTTGAGCCTCAGCTATCCTATCCTTGGATACTTGATGAAGGGATCATTATTCATAGGCTCTAACGCTCTTAGGCTTTACTCTTTCTTTCCTACTTAGGGCATCAACCACCACATTCGCCTTACCAGGATGGTAGCGAATTTCACAGTTATAATCACTAAACAACTCTATCCAGCGACGCTGTCGCATATTCAACTCTTTTTGACTAAAGATATGCTGAAGACTCTTATGATCCATATAGATGACACTCTTTGTCCCATACAGATAATGTCTCCAGATCTTAAGTGCAAATACAACCGCACCCAACTCTAAATCATGGGTAGTATAATTATTCTCATGAATTTTCAATGCTAGATGCATAGGCAATCTCTTTACCTCTATTGCATTAATATACTCCTAGTACTATCCCGGACGCTTCATAATATAATAACAAAAATCTTTCGATTCCTTCGGGTGATGAGCTAGATAGGCGCATTTCACAACTTATCCTTTAAGGTCTGAAAATGCATATTCTGTTTCCTCACCCCAAAATTACAATGTCTTACTTTTCTGAGTCAAGATAGTAAGAGACTTAGCTATCTTAGAAAAGTTCTCAATGAACCTACGGTAATACCCAGCCAATTCTAAGAACGACTAAACCTCAGTTGGAGTTCTAGGGGCTTTCCAATTCTTAACAGCTTCAATCTTACTAGGGTCCACATGCATCCCATTACCAATTATCACATGCACAAGAAACTGTACTTCTCTTAGCCATAATTCACACTTAGAAAACTTAGCATATAGTTTCTCCTTTTTGAGCAGTTCCAAGACTAACCTTAAGTGTTCTACATGCTCCTCTTGAGTCTTAGAGTAGATTAAGATATCTTCTATAAACACTATCACAAACTTATCAAGATAAGGCATGCAAACTCTATTCATCAAATCCATAAATACTGACGATGCGTTAGTCAGACCAAAGGGCATTACAGTGAACTTGAAATGTCCATAACGAGTTCTAAACGCAGTCTTTGGAATGTCATTCTCATGCACTCTCAGCTGATGGTATCCAGACCTAAGATCTATCTTCAAGAAAAACTGCGAGCCTTGCAGTTGATCAAATAGATCATCAATTCTAGGAAGTGGATAACGATTCTTAACAGTCAACTTGTTCAAATCTCTATAATCAATGCACATCCTAAAATAACTATCCTTTTTCTTAATAAACAATACCGGCGCTCCCCAAGGCGACGAACTTGGTCGAATGAAACCTTTGTCTTGGAGTTCCTTGAGTTGTCCCGACAACTCCTCCAATTCAGAAGGTGCCAAACGATAGGAAGACTTAGCTACCGGCATTGCTCCAAGGGTTAACTCAATCCAGAACTCAATTTCCCAAATAGGCGGTAATCCAGATAGATCATCCGGGAATACCTTAGGAAAATCTCTAACCACAACAATCTCTTCTTGTTTCATATCACCAGTCTTAGCACCCATTAAAAATCTCGCTTTCTCTTTCGGTCTCTCTCCTAATACCCTAAGCACATTGCCATCTGGTAGTGGTATTCTCACTACCTTCTTATGGCAAATTATTTCAGCCTTATAATTAGACAACCAGTCCATACCTATAATCACATCAAAACTCTCATGCCCAAAAGGTATCAAATCGATGTCAAAGACATGACCCTCGATTTCTAGTTTGCAACCCTTAATAACCTTATCAATCTCTACTAGCTGCCCGCTAGCTATCTCAATCTCATATCTGAAACCTAAGTCGTTGGGTTCTAATCCTAACAGAGGTATAAAAGTAGTGAAAACAAAACTATAATCGGCACCAGAGTTAAATAAGGGAGTGGCAAAATAATTGTTCAAAGTAAACATACCCGTCACAATGTTCAGATCTTGGCGAGCTTCCTCTGCTCCCAACATGAATGCCCTACCCCTAGCCTAGTTCCCTTGGTTTCTACGACCCTGAACCTCATTATTAGCAGCAACTTGATTTGGACGAATCTCTTCCGGTCCTTGTGCCTTATTCAATCTAGGACAAGCTGACCTGACATGGTCGGTACTACCACACTCATAACATGCCCTAACAGTTGGGTTTCTAGCATTGACAGGATTCACATTCCTCAGCACACCTCTACAATCCCTTGCCAAATAACCCAGGCGGTTACAGTTGAAGCATGTGTGATAAGGCCCTTCAGGTGCATGGTAGGAGTTGTAGGTAGTACACTTGGGCCAAGTACCCGTATTCTCTCTTCCTACAGGGTTTACAATAGTAGCAAAATCATTCCCAGTCCTAGTCCTCTTATTATCATCCCTATCATTCTTATCATTGCTAGGTTCCCCCACATTTTCTCTTTTCTTAACCTTCTTAATTGATCCATTTCTCACAGCCTCATCAGTCAGTGCACCAGAAATTTGCACAGCCTTCTGCATAGTCTTTGGCTCCGTTGCTGCCACCATCCCATAGATCTGTGGAGCAAGGCCATGCACATACCTCTCAATCATCTTACTCTATGGAGTTACCAAATGTGGAACTAACCTAGCCAACTTATGAAACCTATCAGTATACGCAGCATGGCCAGCCCCGACCATGGCGTGATTCCACAACTCAGATTCCAACTTTCGCATCTCATGACTAGGACAAAACTCTTATATCATCATAAACTTAAAGTCATTCCATGACATACTAATAGCAACTTCCTGGCTTAGTGTGCGGATCTGAGAGTTCCACCACGTTAAAGCCTTACCCACAAATGATCCAGCAGTGTATTTTACTTTTTAGTCAATGCTACAACCACTCATATCATGCACAGACTCCATTTTCTCAATCCAACGAGTAAGAACTACAGCACCTCCCTTACCATCATATTCCTTAGGGTTACAAGCTAAGAACTCCTTATATGAACAACCTACCCGGTTGCCATTTACTATCACATTCCCAACGTTCTCCTGAACGTTCTCATTAACCACATTACCATTTTGATTTCCAACATTTCCTTGGTTACCAACCTGAGCTAGCATGGCGGGTAAGAGGTTCTGCAATTGTTGGGCAATGATCGTCGAGAAGTCGGGTGCTCCCCCATTAACTCCCTCTACATTCCCATTGACTCCCTCTACACCCCCATTAGCTCCTATTCCTTGGTCATTTCCTTGACCATTCAAATCATCAACACGCTCATCATTACCTTCCCTAGGTCTTCTACCCCTCCCACCTCTACCAACCCGTACACCCGTTCCCCCTCCTAATGATTCGGCAGCAGGCCGGCCAGCACTTCGGGTCCTCATCCTTGGCGGCATTATCTATATGAGGGAGAACATGGGCAACGTTAGGTAGGCAGGAAGACTCACATATATATAGAATATCTTACTATATATATAGATATACACATAATACCACCTTACGGTGTCAACATCGATTTGTGTGAACAACATTACTAAGTATGAGTGAGTTGTGATACGCTTATAACTACATTGGCCACCATACTTATATTCGCATCCTTTCCCAGTCATATTCAATATTGAGCTTACACATTTCAATGACTGACATAACTAAAGAACTAAATCGCGAACACACAAAAGCAAACAAAAGCGGAACACCACGCACATAGATCCTATACACAACTAAATGATGGATCTTAGGTTATAGTCTAGGCCATTCCACTTAGTTCTCTATAACCTTGGCTCTAATTACCAATTTGTCACACCCCGACAATGGCGAAAACTCAAGAATGCAACATATTGATCAATCATAACACAAGATACAAAATAGAGAAAACTACAACGCATAAACTTCAAGTGTTACGAAGACCATCAACCTCAAACAACCTCGAGTGATGTCCCAAATCACTATCAAAATCCACAATCTCTTACAATTATTCATAAGCCCTCACAGGGGTTGAAAATCTAAACTTAAGCAAAACTTCCAAATACTAAGACCAACAAAATAAACAAAGCAAGACTTCACATGAAATTCCACTCGGGATACTTCTAAGTCTTCTATCACAATCACCAAACTATTCTTCTTTCACTTCACCTGAAAATGATACTCGAAAACGTCAACAATAATATTGGTGAGCTCGTAGGTTTGACCTTAAACCCAAAAGTTGTGCCAATATTTCAACAGTGGACAATAGTGTTATATGACAGTGAATACATGCAAACAACCTTAGCATCACCGCTAATCAATAACCATATGTTACTTACGCACCTAAAGGGCCTACTAGCTAGAGCACTAAAATTAGGGAAGGACCACACACAAACCTGGATAGGCGTACCCATCCGCTCTAATAACCACACAAATACTGGGTAGGTGTACCCATCTTCTCCAAACAATCATACAACACATAATATTCACATAGCAGTCATAAGCACATAACCTGTCCCAAAAACAAAATCAGATTTCGCACAGATCAATTCAAAACATTTCAAAACACAATTGAGTATCATTTCCCCCCAACGGAAAAACAGTAAAAAGTGGGGCTACGAGAACTCACCTCAAGCAAGTCTTTAGCAACCAAATCTCAATCACACAAGCAAATACAACGACTCCCGCACATGACCTAGTCCGGTTAATGTTCCAATTTAATCATCCAATTCCAAAACAATCTTCACGTTTGATGCATAGAGTTTAGACGCGTTGTACAATTACCTAAAATAATTTAGTGGTGTGATGGTTGACTTCATATTTTCACAATCATATCAATCTTCTTCCCCGATAATACATACTTATACTATTTAGAGGAAATAGATAAGTAATATAAGTAAATATTTATAATTAATAATTATAAATATACCTCGATAAGTCCATTCGGTAAACCTTAGTCACTTCAAAATAATCATAATACGGTTGAAAATGAAACGTTTACTCATAATAAACAAATTAGAGAAGTTTCGAGAAAAAAATATATTTTTTTGTCTTTTAGTGAATTTATTAAATAATAAAATAATTGAATAATATTTTAATATTTAAAAATCAAAAATCATGGTTTTAGGAAAATCTCTAAGTATAAAAATTTTATGAAATTTCAACATGACCCGTATGCTCATACAACGTTTTCCAAGGTTTCAAACCTTATTTTCAACACTCTTTTAACAATTTGACACTTTTCGACAAAATTCCAAAATCTCAATCTTTAACGTTTACTAACACGTTTTTAACAAAATATCGTTTAATATCACTTCGTAAATATATTTTCACTTTCAAAAGTCCATCAAAACTCTCATTACGACTAATATCGCTTATTGGGCTTTAAGGCCAAACAAGGGTCCATTAAGACATTTACAAGTCCGAAATACTATCCAAGTCCAAAATCAAGGTCCATTTACATATATAAACATATACTTATAAGTAGAAAATAATCCGGACCACAATAAGCCCTCCCATTAAGCCGCGGCTTAAATAGACTTATTGGGTCGTGAGTCCAATAGCTCAAAAATACGTATATTAAGCTTGAAAATAAGCTAATAAGCTACATAATGTTTTTGGTTACTAGCATAAGCCTTAAAAATAGTCCACAACATACGCCATAATACAAAAATAATCAAAATCACTTTCTTAGTGATTTTGGGAATGGTTCGTGGCATATAAGCCTAAAATAAGCCAAGAAATAGCTTAAAAATAAGCCCGAATAAGCTATACAAGCTACTATAAAAAATAAGCATTCTAGCATCATATATTGTTTAACCATCACGACCACAACATCAAAACTACAAAAACCCTCTTTTTTCTTTTTTAATCCAACGAACCAAACACACCCTTTTTATTCATTTCGCTTCCAAAAATTAATTTTCACGACGATCAACTTGCAACTAACATGTATGCATCAAAATAAACCCAAAAGGACAAATGAAATTTAAATTTGAAAACTTACAAGAAAATCTTCAAAAATGTATATTTCGACACGAACCGGACAACCCAAACGTTGTTTAAATGAATACCCAAGCACTCATATCAACCCGGAATATCACGTTCTCGATCAAAGTTGGAAAATTTATGGTGGATTATTGTTGGTGAGTTGCGGACGAACACAAGCACACACTTGTATGTGTGTTTTTTTGAAATGAGATTGATTATCAAAATGTGATAATGGAGCATATTATGTACCAAGTCTTGACAAGTTAGCTGAATTTAAGCCTTTATGTCCCCTCTTGACTTCTTGACCGGCTATGGCATCCAAAGAGGCCTTAGGTCTTTCTTTTTGTGTCATGATCACTTAAATACTCGTAAAACTCAACCGTAAAATTTACCCCAAAGTTAATTAGCCTTTTTATTCACTTTAAAAATACTTTTCCATTAACCTGGAGTATTCACACGACATATTTTCACTTTAAACCGTTTCAAAACTCATTTGGACATTAACGAACGCGTCAGACTCGTTTTTTTGGCATTTCTCAAAATTCACTGGTCAAACCACCCGGAATACAAATAACACAATAATATCCTCTAAAAGAAGAATATTATACACAAATAACCATAAATTACTACAATTCTCATAAAATCATCACCGTCAACACGGTACAATATCTGAATAAACTGACAAAAGTCAAATAGTCAAAGGACTATATATGAAATATTCAGAACACAAAAGGGCAAAGGTTACACCTCTTTCCCCTTAACTAAAATAAGCAGCTAACAAAACCATCAAAATGACCGATAATACGTGTATATAAATGTGTAACTACAATTAATGGTGAAGCGCATCTGGCATTCATGCAACAAACCCCATAGTTTGTGGGGAATTAGTTAGCCCTGGGTCAAGGCCTTGGAGAGGAGTTCCACCGGGCGAAAGAGCCATAACCCGCGAACGAAACGAATAACCTCACACAAAGAAGAAGTGGGCCGGGCCAGCGATAGAGTATAACACAGATTGGATCGGGTAGGATTGGAGCGGAGCCGGGTCAAACCAACGCAAACCGGGCAACGTTCTTTATATTTGTATGGCTTTATAATTATAAATGTGTAAAATGACGTAAAAAAACGTGTACATATTTAATTAAAACATGTTATATGTGCAAATTGGTTGAGTGTTATTTATGTACAAAACAACAAAATGGTTATATTCAACTTTCATTTGTAGCCAAATAACTATGATACATGCATCTATTGATGCATCCATCGCAAGATAACACATAAACACAAACTAAATTGTCACAACTCACCGCTCATTTGCTACAACTTCTTAATCAAGCATTGGAAAATTATGGTATGTCTGGTAAAAGTAGGAGTAGCAACGAACAATAGCAGTAAGCAGTAGCAGTGAGCAGTAGCTGTAAGTTGTAGCTGTGAGAAGTAGGTGTTCATTTCTATAAAAATGTTTGATAACGCAATTGTAAGTGTAATCATAATTTGTAAACAACTCCTAAATGCTCAACGCATCAAAATGCTACTTCATAAAGCGTTGAAAATTGAACATTCTGAAAAGAAAACAAATAACGCTCATTGTTGCTTGCCAAACAAGCATAAAAATCACAACACTCAACGTTTCTAAAAGCTCTTCGCCAAACACACTCCTAGCCTTATTAAAAATTAGCTACAACTCACCTCTCATTTGCCAAACGACCACTAAAAATAAAAATGATCACCGCTTATTTGTCAAACGACCACTAAAAATCAAAATGCTCAATATTCACCGCCTCAAAAAGCTCCACACTGCTCCGCGCCAAACATACCCAAAATTAAATTGAAAAGGAAAATAAGAAATCACAACTACAAATTTTAGAGTTCCTCACAAAAATATGTGTCTTCTTTTATTTTTTTCCTCTTTATTTAAAATATGTGGCTAGTATTATTTCCCACTCTTCTCATTATAATATCAAAAATGCTAATTTTCCTACAAAAACATCGTACTAATCTTATTACACTCAAGATCTTGACAAATGTCAAAACTGACGGTTAGAATTAAGAGAAATTATAATTAAAAATATATATATTATATGATGATTGTGTGTGTAGGACAACAAGCATGATGATTTTATAAAAAACTTTAACAATGCTCTTATAATATTTCTTTTCACCGGATTAATTCTCTTTTATCAAAAACTAATTGTAATGATCAATTAGTAGTAGTAATAGAAAGGAAATAAGAAAACCTTCATTATGATAAATTAAGTTACGAATGGACTGCATGTGTGTCATAACATAGATTTTGAGATGTCTTTGGAGACTCGAAAAAGGGGTTTATGTAAACACAATTTTTTTCTTAGATTAAAAATCATAGATTTTTGTATACAATGCAGCATCATTCTATAGAAAAAAGGTCATA